>PNRQ01000287.1:0-41145 GCA_003439915.1 Trichoderma atrobrunneum | reverse complement strand
CTGCCGTCCGCCAGAATCAGCGGCTGCGGCGTGGGCTTGCGTCCCATCTTTGCAACCCCGGCTGCAGAGTGTCGAGAGGCTGCGGCGCAACGGCGGCTTTGGTCTGGCGTCTGGCGCAGGAGGATTGCTCTGCAGCCCTCTGTCAGGGGTTTGTCGGGGTGTTGGACACACAGACACGGACGCAGAAACAGACACAGACACAGACGCTGAGGCTTAGGCTGGCGGATAGGAGACAACGGTCAGACTCCAGAGCGCGCAGGGCGCTGCAGCAAGGCACTGGGAGTCAGGAGAGGTGCAAAGGAGGGGATGTTCCGAGGGGACTCTTGTGCCTCAGCTCTGCTTCAAGATGGAGATGGCAAAGGGGCAGGCTGGTGGGGGGGCGAGACGAGACGAACGATGGATTGCTTGTGGCATCGGCTTGGCTAGCCGGAGTCGTGGAGAAGGGAGGGGCGTGCAAGTAACAGACAGAGCAAGTGCGTGCGTGCGTGCAGATGCGGGTGATTTATTTGTAGTTGATATGTTGCAGTTGCATGTGTGAGGATGAGGGCGAAGTGAGGGCGACGATGAGGCTGGAGCCGTATCCGTACAGTACAGGTAAGGTACAGTGAGATTCAGGCTGTACAATATCAGAGGAAGACGATGGATGCGTCCAATGTGTGTGGGTGCGTGCGTGTGTCCGGATCAAGCCATGAACGTCGGTAAAAGCAAGCAGCAAACTACTCGCGGATGATGCTCTTGGGCCCTGGCCTAGACTCTCTGCAGACTCTCTCGTCGTTGCCGCTGGCGACATGCAAGTACCTTACAAGCAAGTAGCGCTACCGCTTAATGCAGCACTTGATGGGTACTGTACATGAAGGGATCGGGGTTGATATTGATCGATATCAAACACTGATACTTGATATTGATATCGATATTGATGGCCAGCCCGCTGAGCCCATCTGTCTGTGAAAAACGGGGTACAATACAATACAATAGAAAGTGTCTCAATGTGGGCATCGCGCCAAAGGCCCTCCTGTTTTATTCTTTTCTTCACCTTGTCCACCCTGCAAGGTGGTGCCTCATCCAAATTACTGCGACCGCTAAAAAGCAGATCTAACCCATGCTCTCAACATCCATCCCGTTTGGGGTACCTGGTTATACGTGCTAAAGTACCTTGCCCAGGGTGGACGCCAGAAGTGGAGGGACGAGGGGGAAAGGCACAGGTACAAGTACAAGAGAAGCACGTTCCCAGTGCCCCTGGCGTCAGGTACGCATTGAGCACATGTGGACATGTAGTCTTAATGGGCTCTCAGATTCTACTTGTATAGGGCATGAAGCAAGCCACAGAAAAGCACCATTGAATGAATAGTTACGTCTATTTAGCAATAGCCAGGTTTTTTCTTTTTTTTTCTCCTTCTGTGTCTTCCATGTGAGCACACGCGCCATCGTATCTGAAACGCCTCGGTGGCCCCGGCTAGAGAACCGCTCTTTCAGGGGTTCCCAGCCATGTGATTGGACCTATTGGCGGCAAATCCCCACCTTGGGGTGGCAGGGCAAAGCAGTCAGCATACTTGCAAGTACTGTGTACAAGCGCTCCAGGGCATTTTGATGCACTTGGCATCTCCCTTGCAGGGCCACCAGACATCAACTCAGGAACATCAAATGTCAGCTCGGTGCCTCCTTGCAGCTCACTACTGAGCTGGGCAGGCAGGCTGCTCGTACAAATACCTACTGCCCAGATAGGAAGCAAGTACGGATCTCAATGAGTGATTTGTTGTATCCTAGGTACTATATAGTAGCGTCTGGCAATCTATATCAATGGATCTAATTGATTCAACTAGATTGTCAATACCAGTATCAAGTCTGAATCAAGCTTGTACTCAGGTACAGTACTGTGCCATACCCCTGGATGCAAATCTTCCGCGCTTGCTGTAAGAGATGTGTCTCCTCCGTACTAACCCATCAAGCCAAAAAGTCAAGAGGTAAGAGGTACTTGCAGGTGTTCGTCATCACTCCCGCGCTAAGCATTGTCCGACACACATTCTCCCCAATCCGGCCGGTAGCACGAGCCCAAAAAGAACCATGAGCGACTAGAGATTGCATATTGGATCGACGCATATTCAACTTTGCCCTTTTCCCTGCTAACATCCATACTAACTCGCCTAGTGCCTACTACTAAAGTATTAAGAAGGTCCCTGAGTATGTGGTACGGGCTATGATCTTGTACATTGACATTGTACGTGCTAACGTCTGCAATGCTGCATCACTTTTGCATTCTGCCTGCAGACAATTGTCCATGTGACTGTTTAGCACCTGGAAGAGGCATTGTTATTGGGCCACCATTGACAGCCTCCGCATTAGCAGCGTCAATAACGCACTCCATCGAGCCCATCTCGATGCGATTCAATTATCCGGCGCTGCTTGACATATGGCGCACAGCGGACACGTCGCTTTCACAACCAAGACGGTGTCGGGCCGTGAACCTCAAAGTCATGATGCGGCAATACGAACTTGCAGCTGCAACGTCATGCGCAATACGAACCAAGACAGGCACCCTGTGATGCGCCATTGTCTTCCATCCCATTACGAGCAACTCCTGACAGAGCTGTCAGATTCTCATCAAACGCACAGCCACTTCTTCAGCTATTGATAGCTATCGAGCAATCTCGGTAATGTTCGTTACGCGCGACTCCGTTCAGACTCCTCCTCTCGCAACACTTTTTACTGAGCGCCGGCTCAGAGAGAAGCTCCAGAAGGGGCCTGTTAGCAGTACGAGCATCTACAAGGTAAGAAGCCAGCTGCGGGCGCCTCCGGAGTTAGTAGATCCATATCCTTGAGGTGAAGACAAAGAAAAAAGAAAGCTGAGGAGAAAAGAGACGCATAAACAACCAAATGAACCCCTATAGTTGTAAAGCATCCCCTTTTTTGTAGGGGGTTGCAAGTCAGTTCATGCTGAAATGCCGATGTGATGCTGTTTCTGGCTCGTGAGACTGATTACATAATCATTTTCAACGTCATCAGCCAGCGCCTCATCGTTGAAGCCACACTTTGATGCTGGAGCTTTGGTACTTGGCAAACCACTTCCCCAACGATCATCATGGCCGAGGCAACTGGAAATTCCGAGGGCCCAAAGCTTGCCACAGATGCTCATATAAAATATGTCCTGAGCTTGGACACCAAGACCGATGAGCTGGACTACTGGATGACTGAGCACCTACGGCTAAACGGTGCGTATTGGGGCCTGTCTGCACTCCATTTCCTAAGTCGCCCTGATGCTCTGCCGCGCAAGGACACCATCGACTTTGTTCTCTCCTGCCAGCACGAAAATGGTGGCTTTGGGGCTGCTCCTGGACATGATGCCCACTTGCTCTCCACGGTAAGTGCCGTGCAGATTCTCGCCATGGTCGACGGCTTCGATGAGCTGGAAGCACGAGGGAAGGGAAAGGCTGTTGTTGGCAAGTGTAGGTGCTGATGAATATCTCTGCATAAATGGAAAATCACTGGTATCCTAACATACATTACAGTCTTAGCAGACCTTCAAAATCCTGAGAGTGGAAGCTTCTTTGGCGATGAGTGGGGTGAAGAGGACACAAGATTTCTATACGCCGCCCTCAACGCTTTATCTCTACTGGGCCTTTTGTCTCTCGTAGACGTTGATAAAGCCGTCGCTCACGTCGTCTCTTGCACGAACTTTGACGGCGGCTATGGGGCCAAGCCAGGAGCAGAGTCTCATGCTGCTCAGGTCTTTACCTGCGTCGCTGCTCTCGCCATCGCTGGACGCCTCGATCTTGTAGAGCACGAGAAGCTCGGCCGCTGGCTGAGCGAGAGACAGCTTCCAGGAGGTGGGCTCAACGGCCGGCCCGAGAAGCAGGAAGACGTTTGCTACAGTTGGTGGGTGTTGAGCAGCCTTGCCATCATCGACCGTGTCCACTGGATCGAAAAGCAGGCACTGATCAACTTCATTTTGAATTGTCAAGATCCCGATAACGGCGGCTTTTCCGACAGACCCGGTAACATGGTGGACGTTTGGCACACGTGCTTCGGTGCCGCAGGGCTGAGCTTACTTGGGTACCCTGGCATGGAACCGGTGGATCCGAGATATTGCATGCCCAAGAAGATTGTGGCGAGAGTCCTAGGGGAATGAAGTCGACAACGGATATTGCATTTAGTATGCACACAATGTTTGTCTCATACCTTGTCACCACCAGAGGCCTCCTCGAATCACCCTCCCGTTACGGATCGCTTGTTGATGGCAATGCATGCACAATAGTCAGTGAGATGTTATGTCGGAAGAGAGAAGAGTGTTGGGATTTTAGAGGCATCTCACATTGCCTTTACCTTAGAATATCCAGCAGGCAAGCCAACGCAAGGTAGCCTTACCTTCCAGTCATGCCAGACTTGATCCGTAGGACGAGACTTGAGGCTTTAGGACTACCCTAGAAGTGATACAGGCCTTCAATGGCGAAACAAAAAAAACCCCCAGTTTTGGACAAACATATAGTTCGAGAGATCTAATGTATCATGATTGTTCTTGGAAGTCCGCTATATTTGTACGTCTATTCCTCTACTAGATGCCGCCACAGCGCATTTTCGCCTTATTGTAAAATGTTGGTTGACAAAAAGACAATAAGGCGTATATTTTCTCCAACAGAACTCTTCCAAAGCAACCCCCTAAAAGAAAAGCCGATGACATTTTGCTCAGCAGGATTATCAGGTTTGCAAGTCGAATTCAAGCGAGCGCGGAAGAAATTCCGAGTCGGCTATTGTGCCCCTTTGAGCCTACCATTGAACATGCAAGAAATAAACACCTAGCACCTACCCTTTAGAAACAGCCAAGCAACGGAAATATATGCATGACATACCTACCCGATACTCAGATAATTCTTGCACCTTATCACTTACGAGCTGTGTCTTTTCTATCTGTTGTGGCTTAGTACAATGCACCTCAGTACAAGTACCTGGTACCTTATGCCTTTCCTTCTGATATGGCCGCTGCTATCAGTGGTTTCTGAAGAAGGAAGGCACGATGCCGTCATATTTCCTCGCCCAAGGAGGACTAGCCCCCCTGGTTCCCTCAGGCAGAAAGGAAACTCAGGTCGAAGGGCGAGGTTGCTCTTCTTCTCTGCATGTCAAAGCAGTGAGAAGCAGCGTCTCGATACCCTCATTGCCACAGATTTGAGGAGTTGATCGAGGTTCTTGCCGGGATATCGCCAGAACACGTCCCGTGATACTTCGTGACCGCGCCTTGAACAGCAACACCATGGATTCTTCCTTCTCTGCAAAGAATTTACGGCGGATTCCAGAGCTGCCTCTTCGCTTAGGCCAGTCTGTCCTGTCTTGGGACGGAAGCCAACCCGCTCTAGAGTTTCACAAGAGCACCGAGATGCCTCCATGGGCAGCATCTCCTGGAGTGCTGCTGCCTCCACCGCTCGCCGTGATTAAGCCTTGCCCAGATATGGACGGCTACTATCCCATGGTAAGACACATGACTTCTACTTCTGCTTATACTTCTATTTCCATCTCCAAGCCAACCTGCTCTTCTGTCCGCGCTTGAACGAGCCTTTCTCTTCTCTGCCGTCCCAACCGCTTCTTCCCTCCAATACCCACTGTACCCAGTTGCTCTTTTCTGAATCACGTCACTCGTTACCCTTGCTTCTTTGTTTTTGGTGTCATTCCAAGGACCACGGCTCTCGTCTTTCTTTTCTCTCCTGTGCTTGCTTCTACTGTTGCTATCGCTGTTTTCCTGCCCCGACGTCACATCTTGCAATCAGCCTGGCCTTCCGGGTCATGAACAGGTCAGACTTCTCGAAAATCCTCTCGTGATTGTAGACATCCGATGAATTACTTCAACATAATGCCCTTTCTTCGTCTGCAATTATTAGGTTCAAGAACCGCGACTAATTATTTGGAGTAGGACATGGCATCAGTGGTTACCGCTGGGAGCTCGTCTGGTTCCGGAAGCAAGCAGATTCCTTTGCACTGCACCGTTTGCCCTGAGACGCCACGCTTCTCTGATGTGTCACATTTGCTCACGCACATTGCCTCCAAAGGCCATCTTCATCATGAAACCCAAACAAAGCTGAAGGCTCATCAAGACGTTGCGGCCTCTGTATCACTTCAACGGTATGAGCAGTGGTATAAAGACAATGGCATCGAGGGGCTGCTTGTCGAGAGGATGAAGGCAAAGCAGCTGAAAGAGGCGGCGAGAAGCAAACGAGCCAGAGGAGCGGCGTCGCTTGCAGCTTCAAAGGTATGTACTCGCTGCGGCTTGAGCAAATCTGTACCAGTGCGCTGATTGCATAGGAGCAACCCAAGAGGAAAATCAAGCGGACTGAATCCGACACACTCGTGAAGAACGAACGTGAAGACTTTCCCCCAGACTTCCCCATGTTTCCGGGATTCTATCCATCGGATAATGAAAACGAGGTCCAAGACGACTATTTCGGAGCGGGAGATATGATGGCGCTGAAAGGTCAGGTATGGCCAGGGATGGGCAAAATGGATTTGGCAAATGAGGATATGAAACGCACTCGCAATCAAAGAAAGCCCAAGTCAGTCATTGAAAAAATGAGAAGAACATCAGAAGGCATTGAGCCAACACAAGTCGTTATGACGGCCGAGTTTGAAGTGGAAAGAATCAAGGATGTTTATGACAGCTCTTCGCCAGTGCCGGATCAAGAAGACGCGGTTCGTTCTCAACGCCCACATTATTCAAGTGTACGGAACTGACATTATCCAGACTCCTGTCAAAAAGACTGCGAAACCTCGCCGAAAGCGCGGAGAGCCACTGGCTGAAATTTCTGCCAATATACCTCGAGGGGGAAATCGCCGTCTGACACGCGACAATGCTGGCCAAGGAAAGAGTTCCAAGCCGCTTCTAGCATTCAGTCGAACTCCAAGCTCTGATATCACGCCTAATCTTGGGCAGTTCAAGCGTTCTCATGATATTTTTCGGGACGATGACAAGATTCCTAGTAGGCATTCCTGTTTTCGTTTCCCTCATATTCACAATGCTGACTCGGTGTAGGTGTCTATGATGGTCGTACCTTGTCCAATGCATCCCACAGAGAACCAAGGTAATATTTGTGTAATCAATTGACTGCATAACCGAGAAGCCGTACTAATTTCTCTATAGTTTCGATCTCCGCAGTCGAATGGGACTCCACCAGTTGAATCCGATAGCGCACTCGAATATTGTGTCTCCAACACCTGGATCCAGAGATATCCCTGACCGCGGGTTTTCGACACGAGACCTCCATAGAGGTAGGGGTCAGGAGCAAGCCTATCTCAACATGAACGGACATGTGGGACTAGGTTTGTAGCACCCATATTTCAAATCGCTCTTGGTAATGCTAATCAAGACGTATGCCAGGCTCACTCAACCATTCGGATCTATCTTTTGCCTTGAATGGATCGTCAATCTATAATAATACGCCGCGGTTTCCTTTCGCTGCAAGCAACCATTTCAACACTCTTACTCATGACCACTTTCGCCTTTCTTCAGGCCACACTACCCAGCATAAATTTGACGATTATGCAAGCACCAGTGCTAACGAAGGAAGCACGGTAGCAAACCACTACCTTGACATACCAAATACCAATCCTTTGTTTTCACAGGATCGCGTCTTCCTTGGTTCATGTGGCCAATCGGGTCCAGCGTCAAGCCTGTCTCCGTTGAGATTTACGTCGATTAATCATAATCAAGAAGCATCTCATTCAATGCGCCAAAATCAGCCTCCCGCCAACATCAAACTCGAACCACCCCAGCTTTGCGACGTCCTAGATGATGCGAGTATTGATGATGAAAAAGAGTCACGATTTCCTGGACAAGGTATTTGGGAGTCGCAAGGATCTGACAACGGCATCGACATCCACGAGGATCTCCGACACGATGAATTGGAGCTCTGATATTTCCTTTACTTGTTTCAGCGGATGGATCGTTGACATAATATCCATTTCACTTATCCTCAGCATGCGCCAATATCGGATGCTTTGTGAGAACGGTGCCGGCGCATGTTTATTTTCTTCATTATTTTCGGGCAAACAATCCTCTAGAGGCGCTTTACGGGGGGTTTCATGGTAGATCCAAACGAGGTGAGTTCAGAATACCTAGCCGGCTGTTTCCAATCGCTAAAATATTGCCAGACAGAGCAAACGATATCTCTGCTGTTGCATGAGTTACGAAAGGCAATGATCAAGACGGTGGTTCAGCAACTTAATCGACACCGAGAGCCGAGGCCTAATAAGCTGTAGAGTCTTCTTCATGCAAAATGCCCGGTTCAGTCGATTGTCATGGGATACAACAATGCATTTACAATAGAAGCATAATAGAGGCGACTTCTTACTCTCGGCGCATTGTATTTTGAGGATGGTGGGTATATGGCGAGGTATTTTGCGATTTTCTTTATGGGACGATTCTACAATCATTCTACAGCTTGGGTTTATACTGGACGAGCCGTTTACAATAGTGATAGTCAATTTGAACAAAATAGCCCAGTTGGCAAGCTTATTTTGTCTGTCTGGAGGCTAAACACAGGCAAGGTCATGGGAGAAACAATCTTGGCGTTCGTATGGTTCCATATTGATATTCAGATATGATAAATACAGCAGCTTTTCGCTTCTCATAAACCCAGGTACCCCAGTAAATGCTACGGCAGACGTTGCCAAAAATAAAACATGTGAAAATTCCTAATACTCATCGACATTCTAGTGATTATAGCTGCTCAATAGAGGAAATCAAGTGGTCTAATTGGTCTGGACCCGATTCTATGACATGGGCAAGGGTCCGGTATGCTCCTTGCAACCGTCGCCGCTTCATTTCATTTTCTAGTTGCTTCGACTTGTCCGCAGCAACGTCGATGACTTTCTTGGGAATGCGAGCCAAGCGGGCGACGTTTAGCCCGTACGATCGATGAGCTATGCCCTCTCCTACTTCATACAGGAAGGTTATCTCCTCTTCACCGTCCTCTCCGGTCTGCGCGTTGAACTTCATGTGCACGTTTGTGACGCCGGGCAGGCCATCGGCAACACGCGCGAGATTCTGGTAGTGGGTGATGAAGAGGGTCAGGCACCTGGTCTCGGTGACGACGTGTTGCAGGACGGACTGGGCAATGGCGGCGCCGTCATGGGTGCTGGTGCCGCGGCCGAGCTCGTCGAGGATGACGAGGCTGCGGGGGGTGGCAGAGCGCAGGATGCGGGCCGTCTCGGAGACCTCGACCATGAATGTGGATTCGCGGCGAAGAGGTTGTCTCTTGCCCCCGCGCGGGTGTGAATGGCGTCGCAGAGGGTGAGGGTGAGGGAGTCGGCGGGGACGAAGGAGCCGATCTGGGAGAGGAGGACGATGAGGGCGACGGCGCGGACAAAGGACGATTTGCCGCCCATGTTGGGGCCGGTGATGAGGTGTGCTAGGGCGGAGGGGTGGGAAAGGGTGGTGGTGAAGGGGATGTAGCTCCCGTCGAGCGTCTGCTCGGCGATGGGGTGGCGGCCTTGGGAGATGGAGATGGATGGTTCAGCGGTGGAGGGCAGGAATGTCGGCCTGCTGTAGCCGGGCTGAGCAGCGACCTTTGCGAGGGAGAGGAGGCAGTCGAGCGTGGCGAGGGCGGAGATGGCATCTCGGAGAGGCTGATACTCTGATGCGATGGTGGCAAGGAAGTCTTTGAAGGCCTTGTCGCAGGCGGCGGCGAGGGCCTCTCGATGCTGATCGCGCTCGGAAATGAGGCGGATGACTTCAGGGGTGTGGAACCGCGAGAGAGCCTTGGTGCCGGATATCTTGCTCCACGAGGCGGGAACATTCTTAATGTCTTTGTTGGGGACGGCGATGAGGTATTCGATGCCTGCGACGGTGACGTATTCAACACTCTTCTGTTTGATTTTGCTGGCGGCGACGGCGCGGTGTTGGTCGAGTTCGTGCTCGACGTGGGCGATTCCAAGCTGGTGGTCCTGGATGTCTTCGGTATGGAACTCCTCCCGGAAGAATTCATACTTGTCGTCCTTCTTGGCAGCGTAGAGATTGATGCGCTCGAGATACGAGACGACAGAGTCTAGGATTTGGGGCAGGGTAGTGATGGCATTGACAATTAGTGGCGAGTCGAAGCCGACATCAGAGGCTGATTTGACGGAAGAGTAGTGGCTAGCAATCTTTTGTAGGGTCTGAAGCACGGATAGGAGCTCTGGCCTGGTGCATTTGCCGTAATAGATACGGATGAGACTGCGCTCAAGATCGGCCTTGGTCGTTGTGAGGAGCCTCTCCAGGTCATCGACAGGCGACGTGGATTGCTTGTCGAGAAGTTCCTGCACAGCGGCAAGGCGTTCGTCCAAACGCTCTCTATCAAGCAATGGGCGGCCGACCCATTTTCGCAAGAGACGCTGGCCAAATCGGGTGAGAGTCTTGTCGACAGCCCAGAAGAGGCTCCCCTTTTGGGAGTGATCGGTGGCGTTGCGGTAGACTTCGAGGCTCTCCAGCGTCGTGCCGTTGATGAGCATGTGAGATCGAGTGCTGAAGCTCTGGAAGTACTTTGTAAGGCCAAAGATGTGCTCTAGACCGTATTCCTGCAAGTGAGTAATCATGGCGGACAGACAGATGGTGATGGCCTCGGGAAGCTTCAGGACTTTGTCCAGTAGAGCGCTCGCAGTCTCATTATCTGAGGCTTCCTTCACTTGGTCGGCATAGAATTGCGTCACATGAGAATAAGCCTCGGCGGCCATGGTTTTGCCCTTGGGCACACGCTCAACACGAGAGCGATCACCAAACACGTTGGTGCTACTGCCTGATAGATGCTGTATCAACTTATCAGTGCCCTTGGTGAGGTCGCCTACTATGAGGAACTCGCAAGGTGATATGTGCAACAACCGTGTCTCGATCTCGCTCCGCATAAAGCCATCTTCAAAGGTGTCGTAGATGATGTCGCCGGTGGCGGGCTGGACAGCTAGAACCCCGACATTGACGTTTTCATCAGTGCCGGAACCTTTGGTGGCCGTCTCTGTGATGCAAAGCAAGTAGCCGCCAGAGGGGGTGGAAGTGTCCTGGCTATCTAGCTCTCCATTCTCATCGATGTATGTGCCCTTCGTATAGAGATTGGTGAGTTTGCGGACAAAGGGAGCGTTTCTGTTGTCCCCAGCTTTCTTCAGCGCCGCAGTTTCGATTTGGCGGACGACTCCAACTTTGTGCCCAGCAGCAACGAGCCGCTTCGCGTGAACCGGCAATCTGTGAACCGGAATACTAGCCGACGCAAATCGATCTAGGTGAGCTTCTGAGGGATCTGGTGCCAGTTAGTGAGGAGTATTTAATGGAACGAACAAGGATGGAGGGCACATACGCTCGTCATATCGCATTTTACCGGGTATACATACGATACCCAGCTCTTTGGCAGCCACGCGGGCATCGTCACCGAAGAATCGAAACTTGTATCCGACCTCGACGATGAGGATTGTGTCCATGTGCTTCCGCTTGATATCCAAGAATTGTACTTCCATTGGGGTTAGCTTCCCAGTTTTTGACCCCTTCTTCTTCGCCTTTGTGGCAATTGGAGCTTCTTCCTCTTCGGGGTCTGCATCGGCATCCTCGTCATCGCCAGCGCCGGCGTCCTGGGCCTTCAGGGATCTCCAAGACAGGGCATCGGGATGGCCCAGTTTCTTGACAAATTTCCTGTGCAACTCTTCATTCCGCCTCTTAACTTGAGCACCATCGCTCTCATTACCGGCATCTTCTTGTGAATCCGATTCGTCGTAGCGATAGCGCTGCGCTCGTGACGAAGTCGGGCTTCGGTTGCTGGCCGTTGTAGGAACAGCAGAGTCATTGTGGAAAAAGGAGCTTTGTGTATCATTTTCTTCATCTCCTCTTGTTCTCTTTGCTGCCTTCTCAGCGATGCCATTGGACTTGTCGTTGTCCTTTTCGAGCGGCCGTTTCCTTGACGGCAGATCCGTCTCCTTCACGGGGGTGGGCGAAGACGGCACCGCGGGCCGGGAAGACGATACAGCGCCATTGACGGCCTTGGGCGTAAAGAATGCAGTCAAAGACTTTTGCTTCTTCTCTGGTGCTTTTGAAACGGGTGTCATGGCGTGATTGATGGCGGTGACCAAAAACCGCCGTCCTTTGCCATGTAATGCTTCGTACTTTTTTGTAAGAGACGACAAGCTACAATTTGGCTGGCAAGAGCGAACCTCTCAACGCGTCCAGCTTTGGGATGCGCGTTGGGAAGCCCCATACTTTGCCTGTTTAGGAAATATCGACGTCAGGGGACTTCTTATCTTATCGAGCAGCACTCCAGTAAGTACACAAGTACATGCATGGCCATCTTGTTCATGTTCTGCCAACGGAAAGCTATGATAATACTGAATCTCTAACTCATACAAGCTCTACTCGATATGTTTTCGTCCAGGCGAACTTGCAAGGGTTTCCACAGAACGGGTCCAAGCAGTAGGACATGTCGCAGCCAGCACCAAATCTAGGGTTGCACAGCACAGCACAGCTATCACGACATTGCGTTGGCTCGGCACATGCTCCGGCTCCTAACACGGCATCCAACATATCAGTCCCTGATGATTGATACCCAATACAGTATACAGTATACCGGTCATTGCAAGCGGAAGCGAGATGCCGACGATGACGACGCTTGGTGTTGCCGCCAGCTTTTATATCTCCTGCATGATCGATCCACTGAACCCTGGTTCATAGCCTTGCATCCTCGGCCCAATGAGGGATAGAAGTACAGAGGCCAGAGCAGAACAAAAAGACAGCACAGCCCGGCCCCTCTTCATGTCCACGCGCTTTGATTTGGCCGTCGCAGCTGATGAGGCCTGCCGGTATGCGAGTCTTGGCCTTGCAATGCCAGCGCTTCCAATCTCATGCCATAGGCCATTCAGGTGGTTTTTCCAAGGTCGGCGCTTACAGGGCTGCCGAGATGGAGATACGCAGCCAATCAGGCGGCTCTGCAAGGGGCCTCCACGTTGCAGACAGGCCGCCACTAAGCTCTAGCTCCAGAGCAAGACTCCAGCCATGGCTCCAAAGAAGGCGTTCGTCTGTGTTGACATTTCCTGTGTTGCCGCCGGCCCCTGTTTTGGTTTGGTTTGGCCTGGTCGGGGTGGTGCAGCGCCAAAGTTCTTGTGTCGTTCTCGTTCTCCCAGTAGTTTAGTGGTACGGCTCGGTACCGCTCGTTGACAGTAATTCAGCTGTGGCCAGAGGTATTGCGCGAGTACCTAGCTTGATATTGGCCCATGTGAACCAGTCCAGTGGCATTTAACTTGGGCAGCAAACCAAATCTCACAATAAGCTCTGTAAGCCACTCATCCTGTAGCCGCTCGTTTCCTTCTCGCCTTGTTCTTTTTCTTCTCCGTCGTGATTTTTTCTTCCATCGTCGCAAATCAACCCTTTTCCTGCCTCCTTCGCCGACCATATTTTCGGCATCAAATCTCACACTTACAGCCCAGCCCAGCTTTCGTTGCAGCGGGCCGTGCGGCCAGTTCTGCGACCCATCCCGTCATTTTGGAGAAGCTAGAGGGGTTAGTACCAGGTACGTATAACGTCAACCCCGCCACCAGCTTCTGTGCCGCCACAACTAAGGAGATCTCGAGGAGTCAAAAGTAGCAGTACGGAGTGCCCAAACAAGCATCTCGGGCATCTTGTCCTCGCCGTTTTTGCTTCTCTCTTGAGTTCTACAGCGGTCGCCTTACTCTCAAGCATTTGCCGCCTTCACATCAAGAACTCGTACGTACGACCTGCGTGTATACCCGCCTAGCTTTCCACGGGCTCTTACTGACAGCTTTGGTGGCTGTTGATAGAAACAATCTCCTTCTCTCAAGTCCAGAAGATGGAGCGCAGCCGTGGCGTCCCGGATAATGAGCTGTTCATGAGCAAGCCGGCGCCAGAAGACTGCGACAGTCCAACGGTAGAGCCGTTGCGCATCTTCAAGCCTCAAAGCCCCGATCCTTATTCTCGCGTCTCCTCGACCTCCTCCAGCAGACCAACCTTCCCGCTGCCTCCTGGAGCGTCGAGCTCTGCTGCGCCTTTGCCGTTTCCAGATGACGACGAGATCCGAAAGCCAACTGCTCCAAAGCCCTATGGCTCTGCCTACAACGACACGAGCCCTCGGCTGGATACAAACATCGCTGCCGAGAAGAAGCCAGGTCTTGCCGAGAGGCGAGGTGCAGCGCCGAAGCCCATACACTCTCCGTCGAGCCCTGACGCCGACTATGGCCTCTTTGCGAGGCCGCTGCAAGATAAGCCTGCAGCTTCGACAACAAACTATCCGACTTACCAGAAGACCTACTACCCGCCTCCCGGAGGAGCTGCATCCGGACCCTCGGGTAGCTCATCAGCGCAGCCGCAGCAATATTCGCAGCCCAAGCCTTATCAACAACCTCAAGCGTATGAACAGCCCCAACCACAGGCGCCTCAGCAACCCCCGAAGGTCCCCCAGGTTGAAAACTTGAGTGCCAGCGACTCAGGCGTCAATCGATTTGCCTCCACGGCTTCGAACTCAACTACCAGAGCCAGCCGGGGCTCGCCCCCGCCTCCAGAGACACCCATCGTAGAGCCTGGAAGCATGCCCGGAGGGGGAATCGAGGCTCGGTATGCTGCTTCAGGCATTTCTGGCACAGCAACCCTCACCAGCCTTCAAGCCTCACAGGTACAGAGTGCTGCGGCCGCGCAGAGACTGGCGCAGTACAACAATCAACAGCCACAACCTCAACGCCCCTGGACGCCTACAGAGTCTCCCGATCAGGCTCCCTCGGGTCCGCCGACTGTATACCAAGGCATGAACCCAGTCTCATCTCCTCAGCCGCAGCAGCCAATTACCAGCCCTATTCCTCAACAGCAGCCAGCGCAGAATCAGGCCAATACTCCAGCCCAAGTAAGCGTTCTGGAGCAGGATTTCCAACGCATGTCCACCAACTCTCCTCCACCAGCCTACTCAAGTGTCAATCCTGGCGGACGTAGCTCATATCCGAATGAGAAGCAACGACCACAACAAGCCAACCAAGCACCTGCATCTGTTCCCGCAGCTACTCCAATCCCAGCTCAAGCCTCTGCGTCTACCAGCGCGGTACCACAGCCTGCTAAAGAGTCTGTGGTAGCCGCGGCTACGGCTGCAGCCACCGCTGCCGCTGCCGCAGGTCTTAGTTCTACGGCTCCTCATAACCAAGGTCATCCTGCATTTGCAAACGATCCTAAACCGGAGCCAGCAATTCAGCATACTCAGGTCGTCACCATGCCCCCAAATCTCGCAGCGGCTGGCCCTGTTTCTCCGCCTCCTCTGCCTGAGGGATGGATTGCCCATCTTGACCAGAATTCGGGTCAATACTATTACATTCACCTGGCCTCGCAGGCAACTCAGTGGGAGTTTCCCAAGGGTCCAAATCCTATTGTACACGATCAAGCTCCCCTCTCGCCCACCGCCTCGACGTACGGAAATCCTTTGGCTTCCCCCATGTTTGGCAAAACGCCCATGGCTTCCCCCATGTTTCCTCCTCACACACCTGGGTATGCTGAAAGCATCATGAGCGTTGCGGCCTCACAGGCCCCGACTGTCGGCTTCACAGGACCACCGCCGAGCGCCGGTGTGGATATGTACAGGATCCAACCGACCAACGGGGTCTACTTTGGCCCTTACCTGAAATATGTCAACATGAACATCGAGACGGGCAAATGGTTTGGCAGCATCCTCATCGTCACAGATGCGCCCCAGCCGCCTACTATCCACTTGCACATGAGCATGGATCTTTCTCCAAACCCCAAGCAGCTAATCCCCCACCCTATCTTCGTCCACCAACGCTGGACCTTTTACAAATACGAGATTGATATCGACATGGGAGAGGCCACTGACCGATGGACTTATGCGGTTACGTCGCACCTTGGATGTACTCGTTACGAGTTTGTCGTCGCAGGGAGGCACGAGACTGGATGGCGATTCATCGCCCACTCGGGTAACGATTTCGCTGTCGGCACTTCTCAAAATGAGCGCTCCAAGCTAGGTGGCGTGGGTTTCATGTGGAAGGACGTTCTCCAGAAGAATGTAGAGTGCGGCGGTTTCCACGTGCAACTCGGTTTGGGTGACCAGATTTATGGTGACCGGCTGTGGAGGGAGGTGCCTCTGATGAAGCAGTGGCTAGCCATGAGTGGAAGAGACAACAAGAGAAACACGCAATGGACAGCCCGCCACGAGGAGGATGTGAGCCATGCTTACTTCCACTACTATACAAGCCACTTTGATCAACCTTATCTGAGGGAGGCTTTTGCTCAGATCCCTCACGTCTTGCAGATTGACGACCACGACATGTAAGTGTAGAAAAGGGGAAAGGGGAGAATAATCCCCATCCTTCACATGTCCATGCTTTAATGACCTTTCTCTAACTTTTTATAGCTTTGATGGATTTGGCTCATATCCCGACTACATGCAATCATCTGCCATCTTCAAAAACACTGGGCGGGTCGCAGCGGACATGTACCTGCTATTCCAGCATCATACAACGGTGGAGATGATGCGTAATGTCAGCACTGACCACGATATCTTCACCATTACTGGGACTGGGTGGCATTTCGTCAAGTATCTCGGCCCGGCAGTGGCTGTTGTCGGGACAGACTGTCGTTCGGAGCGAACTCAGGCTCGTGTCATGGCCGGGCCTACTTACCAGGGCATTTTCCCCAAGGTTGCGACTCTACCCCCCAGCGTACAGCATGTCGTCTGGATGGTGTCTGTTCCCCTGGTTTATCCCAGGCTAGATACCGTGGAGAGCTTGGCCAATACCGTTGCTGCTGGAAAGAAGGCCGTCAACACGACGTATAATATCCTTGGCAAAGTCACAAGTTCCGTGGCAGGTGTTGTGGGTGGTAAAGAGATGGTGGCACAGGGTTTCAGCCAGGTCAAGAAGGCTGTTGGTAAATCCGGACTCATGGGCAACGTCCTCAACCAATTTGGTGAGCTGGATATCCAGGAAGTCCTCAAAGACATGTGGACACACGACTCCAAGGATCTAGAGAGGACATACTTCATCCGAACCCTTCAAGGTATCGCCCAGCAAAAAGGTGTCCGCATGACATTCTTGTCTGGAGGTAGGTTCTAAACTGCCCCCATCCATATACCCATTCCAAGCCTTCGTGTATGCTAACATGTGTCTTTGCAGATGTCAACTGTGCAGGAGCTGGTCTCGTTCACGATCCGACTCACCCTGGTGACCACAAGACGATGTACCAGATTATCACTTCACCGATTGTTTCCGCGCCTCAGAGCACCTACGTGTTGAAGCTGCTCCACAACCAGAAGACGCTCTACGTACCGCTTAATGGCCAAAAGTCCACGCATGAAGTATCTGATACCAAAGAAGACATGATGGAAATTTTCCATACCGATGCCAGTGGAGCGACGAGAGAGCTGAAGAAGCTCATGGGTCGCCGCAACTACGTGGCCGTTGTGGCATATGACCACGATGCCGTCATGGCCCAGAGTCAGGGGCCATTTAGCCCCAACCCTAGCATCCATAGCCAGCAGCCGGGCTTGTCTAGGCTCAGCCTCGCGGTTGACTTTGTGGTACAAGGTGATGGAGCTTTTACGGCTACCACCAAGTACGGCCCTGTGATTATCCCCCACTTGGAGTATGGAAGATGAGGAGGCTAGAGGTAGAAGAGTGTGACAACGAGAGGTAAAAACGAGGAGGGTTTTGGGTGGCGGCGCATTTTACGTCAAGAGGTGGATAAAATGTTGGGGGGATATTCGACTGCCAGCTTTCCTCCTGATTTTTTGTATATAAGAGATTAACGAATTCTGCTTTTCTTCTTGTATTTGTTGTAGTTTCTGTCACCTTTAGAGAGCGAAGCAAGAGGAATAATGACATGAGCGTTTGTATAATTGAGAAGTTTTGAAAAAATGGGTTATCTTGGTATTCTTGGTATTATCTAGATTTGATACGACGGGACCATCAATTCGTGGACCTGTCCTTTTTGCGAAAGCATTTGGCTCTACTATCTCTCCCACATCTCTTTCAAGCGCGCAACACACCCATGCGGTGGACCTCCATTTATAAAACAAATTTAGATGTCGAACAGCTCCTTCAGGATGCGCATGGTGTCCTCGGGACCCTTGACAGAGTGACCGATGGTCCTAGAGTCGCTGTAGATCTCGAAGTCGTTGCCGCCCTCGAAAGTCTTGTCGCCGAAGAAGTGGATGTTCTTGTAGGTGATTCCGTTGGGCTTCTTGGCCTCGTTCTCGAGGTGCTGCAGGCAGTAGGTCTTGTCCCAGCCGGTGGGGAAGACGTCGAAGGAGATCTGGCCACCAATAGAGAAGCTAATTAGACTTGTTAGTTGATGATTCTCGACTGACGAAAAGCGCAATTTGCAAAAAGAAAAGGGGCTGCAGCAAGAAGACGTACGTAAGGCCCAAGTGTCCAAATCGCTCCCTGAGGGCGGCGACAAACTTCTCTCGGACCTTGGCCTCCTTGTCAAAGGCCTCGAAGTCGTTCCTCTCCTGGGTGCTGGCGTTCCTGCCGACAGGAGAGACGTTGATCATGCCGTTGCGGAACTCGATGAACGTTCCCCTCTTGACGGGGATGTCGAGGTCGGCGATGTAGTGCAGGCAGAAGTTTGCGAGCTCCTTGTACTGGGCCTCGCCGATCCAGCGGATGAAGCTGTTGGAGGGGAGGGGCTGGCCCAGCTTGTAGGCCGTGAGGCCGTTCTCGGCGAAGCAGTAGTCGAAGAGGGTGGTGACGGGGACGCCGGCGGGCTTTCCGAGCTGCTCTTCCTGCTTGATGAGGTCGGAGCCGCCGACGAAGCCGATGGAGCACTTCTTGCGGAGGGCTTGGAGGAGGGCGAGGACCTCGGGGGAGGCATCCTGTGAGGTTCCCTGTTAGCGAAAGCGGTGGTGGGCATTGAGGTAGCGGATATGCGAATTGGAGGAGGGGATTGGTGTCGGATTGGGAATTGGAAGCTAAAGAAGATGTTGCGGGTGATATCAATGCTTCTCAAGGGGTGCAATGCCGACTTACAAGACGAGCGGGAGTCAATGTGCCGTCGACGTCGAAGAGGCAGATGGTGTCCTTCAGAGGACGCTCCTCAAGAGGGGTATAGGTGGGTGCAGACATGGCGGGCAATTAAGAAGAAGATACGAATAATAAAGATAAAAAGATATGAAAAAGAGACAAGCAGCAATGCTTTGAAGAGACGTGGGAATCTATGCGAATTCGGATGGAAGCCTTGTAGAACGACGAGAGTGTCAATTGCGGGATGGGATGCTCAACAACGAGGGGCAGGGCGGTGAAAATAAATATTGACGAGAGGCCCTTCAGTGACGAAACTCCAATTGGCTTGAGCTTCGAGTTTAGCGCATCGGTCCCCTGTACAAGCTCAACTAGCGTCTGTATTTACAGGTAATCCTTCGTGCTACGGGGTGGAGGGGCAGTGCAAAAAGTGCCTGGAGAAATGAGAAGACCCTTGAGCCACTAATTTCAGTTCATACGAGCCACGTTTATTAGAGCCACGTTTCTTCAAACTTGAAGCTTTCGGGATACTGGGCGATTGTTTATTGGCAAGACATGGATCAGTTTTGAACAGAATGTTAGTTGTCGTCACAGATGAAGGGTGTGATGAGCATACACAGCCTCTGGTTTTGTTTTAATTAGATGAAGAGTAGATTTGGGGACACGCGTACAATGGTAATGTGACTGATTGATGGTGTAAATGAATACGAAGAGTCATGTAAACATTTTCAAGGCCAGAGGCATATCTCGAAAATTACGTTGTGCGGGGTGAATACGAGGGCGCAATGTTGAAGCTGAGACCCAACTAGAACTTGGTGAATCTCTTGTGAGTCTAACAGAGCTTGAATGCTGCTTGTAGTACTTCTAGGTTGGTATGGTGATGTTCTCAATTTGGGCGACCATCGATTTCGTATATTCACAGGCCTAAACCTACAACGCTGCTATCCCATATGCCATCTACCTGCTGAACAAAAACAAAACCGTAAACATAAAATGAATGTTGTACAAGAAAAAATGCTTCCACAAGCTCATGCTCATGCTCATGCTCGCAATGATGCATCAAATCCATATCCTCGGCCCGTAACGTCATACCCCCATCAAAAATCATATCCCATACAGGCTCAACCAAAAAGCGAGCACATACTATACAATCCCCTCCATCACAGTAGTTAAGAAATATCCCCAATTGCGCCTGTGATTTCGACAACTACGTTGGCCACCGTACTAGCCACCCAGATCGCAATCAATGCCCAGCCAATTCTGCGGCTCAGAATCCACTTGTTCAGAGGCACAGCGATGAGCAGGCCGACTAGAATCACGAGAAGTGTAATGGACGATACCATCAACGTCCCCCCTATTTGGATACGATACGGTTTGTATGCGTAATCGTCTCCTGGGTGCTTATGCTGGTGGCGATTTGCGTCTTGAACCATCATTAGGACACCTCCCACGCCTATTCCAAGTAGAATATTTAGCATTGGCCCACCAAAGCAAGCAGACCTATAAGGGAGAATCTCACAGTCAGCAATCATTCACAAAGAAGAATAGGGAGTCTGCTTGTACTCACAATGCCATGACGGGATATCCAAGTCGGGCCACTGTAATATCAGCCACCAGATCGCCCACACTGTTGCCAGCTGCGAAAATGGTGAGTCCAAGTAAAGCCTCGGATATACCAAGGACCACGCCAAAAGTCTTCAAAACACCAACAACTTCGCCCGCCACTGTTGAAATCCAAGCTATGCTGATGATGAATCCCAAGAAGCAAAACAAAAAGTGGTACTCGGGTCGCTTCTGCTCCGATGTAAGTAGAAGCAAGGCCCCCAGTAGTATGAGAGATCCTAAAAGCGTCCATAAAATCATGCGCACCAACATGACCCCTGGCTTCTCCCAGTCTTCGGAGATGTTTGCCCAGAGGATAACTACGGCAAACAGCGGCCCCATGAAGAGCTGGAGGCAGACGAGCCATCGGTTCCATCCCAATTTTTCCTCGCTTCCTTGGCTGATGGAGCGAACTTCGGACAAAGGTTTGGGCGCGCCAGGCCCTCGAGTATGTGGAGATATAACCAATGTGTCTTCGTTTGGCAGCGCCAGGAGAGGTGTCTGAACGCTCGAAGTCATAGTATCGCTATTCCTACGATGTAACGAGTATCTCCGAAACCGATCCCACTCATTCTCAGGTTCAATTTCTCCCGACTGGATCGAAATGGGTGGAGCCACATGACTTGAACGATAGGTATGGACATCGTCCAAAGAGTCGGCTTCTCCTGTCGTCGTCTCTGACTCAACAACCGGTAGCGTTATTACCAATAGAAAGATGCTCGGTACAGATATGATGCTGATAGCCTTGTCCCACAGTGCTTTTTCTCTCCACCCTTGCAACGTTGGAAATAGTGTGGCAAGTAGAACATGTGGCGCTGGAAGAACCGAGTATGGCCACCATATTACCGGTCGTGATTCAGTCTCGGCGCTGCCAAACGCAGCAAATGGGCTTTCACGAACAGTGGCCGAGGGTGGTGGAAGCATGCTAAAGCCAGCCGGTTCGACTTGCGTATTAGGCGAGATCGGCATAGGGGAATCTGTGTATTGAGGGAAAGGCATCACGGGCGACGTTGGACTGCTCAAGTTACCACCTTGGCTGGGTATCTGCAGTTGAAGCCGGGGCACAAGCGGTGACTGCCGGTGATGACCACCAGCCCCTGGTAAATCGACTGGAGGAGGTGCCAGTTTTCCACCAATTTGATACGACGGTGCAGGGCTTGCTGTCCTTTGGCTGGCAGCTCCATCTGAGGGGGACAGCAAACTGGAATCTGACCTTTCTCGCACGACCCCCAACAGGTCTTGAGGCACAGATGCCGAGGCTGGAGCGGTTCCGTGCGACCTAGCCCTCTCCCTACCATTGGCAGCGGTAGCATCACGGGCTGAGACATCGGCTTGGTCGGAAGGCAGCAGGTCAGAGATGGCGCTCGTGCTACCCCTCCGCCCTCTATAAACGTGGTTTTCAGAATAGCTCCTAGCTGGGATTGGAGAGAGCTGAAGGTTGCTCTCCCGTTGCAAGTGTGCCAAGGCAGATCTAAACTCCAGTGCTCCAATCAAACTCGGTCGAATGGGTGTAAGTGTGTTCCTCCGCCCGCCTTGGGGGCGCAAGACTCGCATGCTTCGCGTTACCTCTGCCACAACCATTCTTTCATGGTCCTCGTCCGTTTCTTCGCTGCCAACGCTCCCTGGCGTCTCAACACCCTGGCCGTCAACCTCTATAATGGGACCGCGCTCTAAAGCGGAGAGGATACTCTCTGCAACAGTGCTTGGCGCATGTCGGCTTGCTTCTTGACTCGTATCGTCGGGATCGTCTCGGTAAGGCTCGCCAGCCAGCTCATCTCCGCTATGGCCAGTCAGCCCATAGAAGTGACTACGGGCCTCCCCTTCTCTGCGCAGCCTCCGCTTTCGCCTCGTGATATACCAATGGCATCCGACAACTGTCACGACATAGAGTACGTAATATCCAATCATGGCGCAGCACTCCCAGAAACGCAGTTCCCCATCGGCCAAGAAGCCCATGGTAAAGGCAACCGCAACAATAAAGAAGCAGATGTCTCTGGCATATGTCCGACGATCCACTCTGAATTCTCTAACCAGGGCCATGGACCCGGCCACCACGCCTGTGATGAAGCTGGCAGCACCGATGAGTTCACCAACGGCCATGCTCGCGCTGTTGGAGCTCATGGCTGCAAAGGTGCTGAAGACATCGGGGGAGCCATTTCCAAAGGCGAGGAACGTGACGCCGGCAAGGCTCTCGCTGAGGCCCAGGATGGTCGCGATGGTGCTAAGATTGACGCTGAAGAAGTCGCTCGCCGCGATACCGATAGTAGTGAACAAAAGCCCCAGCCACGTCACCAGAAGGACAAAGGCAAAGGGCTGCGCTTTGCCCAGCCTGCAGTAATAGAGTTCGAGATAGGGAAGAAGCCCGGCATCTTCGTCGATGCAATATGCTTTTACAAAAGCGCACTGATCTTTGGCCGTGTGCACTTGACGACACTCGGGCTCTTCGTCGGATCGTCTGAACAGCTCCAGGCTGCCGTCGCTATCGCCATGATGACGCTGATTGTATGTGTGTGCCAAGAAAGAGTACGCGGCCAGCAGAGACAACAGCAATACCGTGGTGTAAAAGGGCCGGAAGCTCAAACGGCCCCGTCTGGCGTTTGTTGTCCGCATGCTGGTCGCATCGACATATCGCAAGAGTGCGCCGGACGAGTTGCGGGAAGCGATCTTGAGGTTTGGCCGTGGCAATGCGATGGTTATGAACGTCTCATCAGTTGTGGGTTGCAGGTTGCGGGTGCTGTGACATGATCTTCAATGACGTCCGTTACGCTAGGCCATGTTTCTTTGTGACGCCTCTGTGGCGGTGCAATTTCCAGGGCCTTTTTCTGTGCTCCGACAGTGGTAAAGGCCAGGCTGCTAAACAATGCTGGCACCAATGTGGCTGCAATTCATTGGCGGCACGGAGTACATGTGCCAGCTCAGACCAAGCACTTCCAAGTTGGGCTTTGTGCCTTTGAGCATCGTGTTTCACCTAGATTGGCGCATTTGGAAGAGTCGGTCGAGAACAAAGTCAGACTGGCCAAAGAAAGCCACAGGGACATCATGTGCGAAATTTTATGGTGATACAATGGCTGTGTAGGGGCAACTTTGCCCATTGAGTTCTGACCGTTTGCCCAGGAACAAGAGGAACAAGAGGTACCAGACATCTGCAGATGGGTACCTGTACCTGCTTACCGTTGTCGCGTAACGACAAACTTCAGCCAAGTGTGGCGCGTGGCGCAGGTGGCTTTCCATTCGCAGCAATTGGTTGGCCAGCCACGGTGGGGTTTCGCAGACACCCGGTAGTTCGTGTTGCTTCACGAAAGTCAACAGTAAACAAAAAATACCTGGCCCAAGACGACACGCGGCAGAGGCTTTGCCTCAGATACCTTCGAACAAAGTCAACGCAAACCCGGCGAGGACCCCGATTCCGAAAATGCCTCGGATTGCTCAGATGCCACGCGCTGGTGGCGCAAAGTCGTCATCGACCAACATCTCGGGGTCGCCATTCAAATCTCCCATCAAGTAAGCAGCATCTCGTGAACCTCAAACCCCAAACCCCGCGTCGCTGGGCATTTATACCAATAATGAACGATAGAATCCCCCTCAACGACGATGCACAAGAAAAGGGCCAGCGGATGAACAACCGAAAAGCACTTCAGGAAAAGCAGATAAAGGAGATCAAGAGGGCGGCCACCCCGCGCAACAGTCTAGGGATTGGGGGATTTGACAATGGTTCACAAGATCCTAACACGCCCCGGGGGACAAGAGGGGGGCTGGATGACGATGATCCCATCATGGTTGGAGGCGTGTCCGTGACGCCGATGAAGCGTGTTCCCATCTTGGCCAACTTCGAAGAGTGGATGAAGATGGCCACTGACAACAAGATCAATGCCACCAACTCATGGAACTTTGCGCTCATCGACTACTTCCACGACATGTCCCTGCTCAAGGAGGGCGACGGCGTCAATTTCCAGAAAGCGAGTTGTACGCTTGATGGATGTGTCAAGATTTACACCAACCGAATCGATAGCGTCGCAACCGAGACCGGCAAGCTACTGAGTGGTTTGGCAGATAGCAACAACAAAAAGAAGGATCGCGACGCTGAAGACGGCGCCGGCGAAGAGAGCGAAGAAGAGGTTGATGAAGATGGCAATGTCAAAAAGAAGACCAAGAAGAAGGTAAGAAGCAGAAGCAATGGAAGAGATAAAAATATCCCCCTTCGTAGGCTAACCGGCTTGCCCTATCTTACAGGCACAGAGGTCATCCGAAGCAACACTAGCGCCGTCATTCGCCTCCCTGCAGCTCAAGAAATTTGAGCTCGAATTCGCTGTCGATCCCCTATTCAAGAAGGCCTCTGCCGATTTCGACGAGGGAGGCGCCAAAGGTCTACTGCTTAACCACCTGATGATCGACTCGCAGGGACGAATTGTCTTTGACAGCAGCGATGACACTGGTGATGCAGATGAAAAGGACAAAGAGGATAAAGGGGACGAGGACGAAGATGATGTCGAGGCCGAAGTCGAGGTTGAAGAGAGGGAAAGGGAAAGGGGAAGGGAAAGGGATGGGGATGGGGATATAGATATGGAACACGACGAACACAGCCAGCCGGAGAAAGACCAACGCAAGAGTCAGACCCAAGAGGACGCGGATGATGCCGACATAGAAATTGACGTTTCGGCCCTCGGACAGCGGTTCTTCCCCGACCTCGGCCTCCTGGATGAGCTTGATATTTGCCCATCTCTGAAGAGTTTTGAGCTGGGAGACCCCTCCGGCTCTATGGACATTCCCTTCCTTAAGGCTCCGGAAGACTGGAGACAAGACCAGGAAAACAAGAGCTCCGATAACCATGCCAATAAATCCGGCATATTCATCGATGAAGATGCGCCAGCCGGCTTTGACGACGACGACCTGGGCCTTGGCAACTTCGATACGCTTGGAGATGTTGCTTTCGGTGAGGGTGGTGAAGCTTGGGCCAAGGAGGCTGCTCTGGAACCTCAAATGCGTGTATACGACGCCGGTATGAATAGCGAAGAAGGCGGAGAGGGAGAAGGCTTTGATGAAAACGGCGAGTATATCGTGTCCATGGCCAAGCCGGAGAATGCAGATAAAATGCACCAAGATATATTGAGCTTCTTCGACCAAGCACTACAAAAGAACTGGACTAGTGCCGAGCATTGGAGGATTCGAAAGATCAAGGATGTCAACAAGCCAGCAGGAGAGACAAAGAAACGCAAGGAAAAGGAGCCATTCGAAATCGATTTCCTTTCGTCTCTCAGCCCCAGCCAGTCAGACGTCATCTACACACAAGCATCTAGCAACTCGGCTGTCTGCCTACCTAAAAAAGACTGGAAATCAAAATCTCGAAACCTACTTCCAGACGACAAGCATTTCAGCTCAAAGGTCTTACTGAACCTCTTCCTCAAACCCAAGGCTCGCCTAGCTTCAAAACGGACAGGGTTTGGCTCACGCAAAAGTGGCCATGGCTATGGCTCTCAAGACGACGATCACCAGCCAGCAGGAGAGCTTGACGAGGCCTTTTGGGCACAGCAGAAGGCGCCAGAGGATGCTGCTCTACCAGAAGGCGATTATGATGCCAACTTCTTCCAAGACGATGATGGCCTGCCATTCCCTGGTGGCGATGACGGAGACGATGATGACCTTGAGTTTTCAGATGCCCGAGAACATCTTTCACCAGGGGCTGAAGGGGATGCGGGTCTGACGGAAGGGGCCGGAATGACGGGTATGCTCAACGGGGAGACTATGAATACTATGGGCGCCTTTGGCACGCAACTTATCACTCAAACACGCCGTCTACGTCCTGAATATGTTCAGTATGCCAGAGTGGCAAAGAAGGTGGACGTGCGACGACTCAAGGAGGAACTCTGGAAGGGCATGGGCCTGGAAGAACTGGAGGTACGTACAATGTCACTGATAATCACCGCTTTGAAGCCCTCTTTTTATCCATTTATTTATTTGCGGTACTAACAACCATGGCCTATAGAAGTCTGTTGAGCCACCAGAGCCATCAAACGGACCAAGGCAATCACCACCCAATCCGGAGGATAATACCACTCTCAAGTTTACTGAGGTGATGAACTCACTGCAATCGGTATATCCAAAGCCTGCCATGGCCGACATCTCTACATCATATTGTTTCATTTGCCTGCTTCACTTGGCAAACGAAAAGGGGCTTGTGATTGAAAATACGGAGGGACTGAGTGAGCTGGACATTCGAAAGGACTGGACGGCGGATCTCACAGAAGGCGCCGTGTAAATTTCGTTGTAATGCATAACAAGGACAAACTTAGACATGGAGGGGGGCGGCCAATTTGAACTATAAGACGTTTAGGGAGACTGCATGATGACCATAGTTTGTGGCTTTTAATGGTTTACATGATGATTTCCCACATCTTTTATTGCTCTCAGTATTCTTGTTATCAGCAAAGGCGCATGTTAGAGTTGTCTGCCAAAGCTTGAGGTTATATAAAATTAAAATGCTCGCGAGTAGCTCCTGCCTCGCAACTCTAAACCTCCACAATGGCAACTGCCTGCCAGTATAAAGAGGCGGGCACATGACTTCCATCTTCATCTCGGCTTAAAAATGTAAACAATCTTTTCCTCTTTGCACATCCATCTCAACTTACGACTTTGCGATTTTTTAATCCTCATTCCAATTATCAATTTAATATTCAACGCCAGATAATATCCTGAATTCCCTACCATTGGCTCTCTTTCCGCACAAATAATAAACCAGAGCGCAGCAAATACTCTTCGCAGAACCCATTTCCGTTCTCCCAACAAGTCTTTAATGCCAAAAGCTCAAAGGAAATGAGAAAAAGAGAAGAAAAGAACAAAATCCGTCACTGTCCCCGAGAGCTTTTCCCTAAAAGCTTTGGGTCCTATGGTAAACGACCAGAATCGACCTTTCCATCAACGCCAGCTTCCCGTCATCTCCCAAGTTTCCCAAACACGTTCATTTACAGTTCTCGGCCAAAAATATGAGGAGCCACTTCATACAAATCGAGAGGTAAAATGTCAGAAACGAACAAAGAAAAATAAAAAGAACCCATATCTCCAGCACAACGAATAGAATGAGAATAAAACGGTCATGGGTATATGAACAGAATTTCGAAGATGCGCAAGACATCCGCGAACCAGGCAGGAAACAGAACCAGGCAGGAAATGAATAGAATCAAACGACTTTCCACAGGTTGCCTGCTGGTGGCAGCTCCGTGTGATCACCATGATCAGCTACCCAGTACATGGTGACTCGACCAAATCATTGCAAGGGGGAGAGAGAGTTTTGGTCAAAAACCTGCCGATTCAAGTCCGACCGTGATGGCCGAATATTTCACCGGCTTTTAATAAAGCATTCACCCCATCAAGCCCACCTACCTCGATGGTGTTGGAACTAGAAAGCGGTACATCTGCTGAAGTCATCAGCACATCGCCATCGCTTGTCTCCTCGACTTTCATGTTTTGAAAGGCAGAGGAAGCTGTCTGGAATCCTTTTAACAACTCAAATTAGTTGCGTCCTTACAAAGACTTGTCAGTTCGAAAGGACTCGGTACCGTATCCCTTAGGACCCTGGAATTGTCCAAAGGTTGGCCTCCCTCGCTCAACTGGACTAGCGGCGTAGCTAGTCGTATACGACGGGCTCTCATCTCTGTGGTGCGGAGTTTGATCATGGTCTGACAATAGTGCATGGATTGACAGATGACCATCGCTCAATTTACGACTAACTCTGCTTGACGTTGTCGGTACGCTGCTGCCACTGGAGGACGTCTCATGGTAGAGTGGCGGTACTGGAGCGAGTGGCAACGAGTGTGTTCCGTGCGATACAGGCATTCTGGGGTTAGCTGTTGCAAAGCCATGCATAAACCCGGCATTCTCAGTCACCGGGCCGCTTGTTTTCCTTTGTCCGGGGGCCAACATATCCGAAAGTGAAGGTAAGTAGGGTGGTTGTGGTATATCGGCTTGGTGTGTTATTCCTCTTAATGACGAGGAGCCTCGTCGCAAGTGGCGCGACTTGTTTTTCGCTGACATATCAACGTCAAAGTGTGTCGCCGCTGGGGATGGCATCGAGGCTACCGAGGAATGTTGTGAGTCTGAAGCAGACAAGATCGAGTTCCCACTGTTATGCCGAAGATTCGGAGGCTCTCGAGATTCACTTTCACGCATTCTCTCACTGCTACTACCACTGGCAGTCGAGGTTGAGCCACCCATCGCTATGCTGCTGCCCACGGTGCTACTTCCTGCACTACTACTCCCGTGCAAAAGCTCATTCTTCTCGAGTCTTGCTCGTTTCGCGTCCTCGTGGCCTAATTTGGAAAAATCAGCTCCGGTTGGCCAAGATTGAAAGGAAAATCAGAGATGGCAGTGCTCGTTTTCAACAGCATGTACATACCTTGGTTGGGTTTGGCCTGCTTCTCATTGAACTCTTCTAGATATTCCATATACTTGCGGTACTCCGGCGTCTCCTTGTAGATTGCCATCTCACGATAGTACCGCTCTTTGCTGGCTCTCGCTTGGGCTTCATATATCTCCCTCTCTGCTAATGGGAGGCTCTGCCAATTCTCTCCGACCAGCTTTGCGATTTCCGTGAACGAAAGACTGCGGTCCCCTTTCAAGTTCTCCCTCAACTCTGCGATAATAGATTAGCAATCGCGTCCTGGTTTGCCTAACAGAAAGCAGCGAGTCGCATTATCGAAAACTCACTGTTAGAGAAAAGCACATATGCGGACATAGGTCGTTCAGGTGCATTCTCATCGGGCTAATCACCGAGGTTAGCATATTCATTCTCTCCAAAGAAGGCTTCTTCACACAATTTTACCTTGGGGTGTCGCCGATATTTGCGCTTCGGAATTATAATACTCTCTCCACCGTGGCTAGGGGGCTCTCTCTTTTTATGAGCTCCATCATGTTTTGATTCTTCCGGGGTGGATTTTATTGATGAGAGTGAGATACTAGGATCGATTCCCCTTGCGTTGGCAATTCGCCGCTGAAGCCTCTGGGAGCGCACACGATTAGCAATCTCCTATTGCTTTCGGATAATGGTGGTTATACATACTCTGCGATGGCCCAGCTTCACGCCTAAAGCATCACTAAGACTAAGGTTAGCCCTGCGGAGGCACATAATCAACCAGATTTACCCACAGATCAGACTCCTGTATATCGAGAATTGTTTCCCAAGTATCAAAGCCTTGCTCCACAAACGTGTCGAGATACTGGGCGATACCAAGCTCCCTGAAGATGGCCTCCAGCTCTTGGCTCATGCGGCCGGGCTGCATTCTCGGACTGAGAGCTATGCGTTTTCTTGAGAAAGTTATGATCCCGATGTTCTAACATTTAATTCTAGTTGCGGAGACTCAGATTTCGATTTCCGCGATCGATAAGACGTGGGGGTAGCTGGCGAATGGTAATAGAAATCGAGGGGTACGGCGGCAAACCGATAGCTTAGGATCCAGTACGGGTACGAGCTTGTTCGTGTAACAAATGTGCCTTTCGACAGAAGGTCGCGCTCGTCCTTGAAGGTTATTGTCGCAGTGAGCGTGGTCGACTAGCTGGATTTCCAGGAAATGAGCTTGGCGTGGTGGCGTGTTAATGAATCGACAAACAGTGGCAAACAACTTTCCGTCAGGATTTACCATGGATTGCGGGATCGAGAATAGATGAAAGGGGCCAAAGCATCAAGTGATTTCTTCATTTATCAGGCTAAGATGTCAAGCTCTAGCCAGTGAGCGGTTAAGATATTACCCTTGTCAATGTTTGTCAAGTTGAGAGACTGTGGCCAATCTTGGCCGATGACACAAGCCTGCCGGGAGGAACAGCTCGAAGCCAGCACGCCCGCGAGAAAGTACGAACGTACGACTTGGAAGACTCGATATCAGAGCAAAGGCGAGAATTAAGCGAGCTATATCCAGCAAGCTTCGCCACCCTAAGTGGCAGAATCGATCATCTCGATCTGCAATAGCAGGGCAATCAACGGGATGGGATACTTGAGACGTCGGTCCAAATGATACTCGGGCGAGTGAGAAAATAAAGACCAAGGGCACCTCGGCTACTTCTCAGACGTCAAGACTGGGAATAATCACAGTCTTCCTGCCCTAAATGATACAATAAAGGCGACGGCAAGTGGCCAATGGCCTTCCAGAAGCGCGTAAGCGGAGATCGCAATGATCAGAGAAATCGAGATTGGTCGTTAAAGATGAAAGGATACAACCATGTCCGGACACTCTCACGGCATTACAGACATGGGACTGGTTAAGCTTCGGTATGTACGGCGGTGCTATGATGGCTACTCTGCTTGTCAGCACCTCTCCTGGAACGCAATGGCAAGGTTTTTCAACAGGCTCCACGGCACTGTATGTATGGATGTACCCTTTTTTCCTCTCTCTCTTTCTTCTTCTTCCGCCGTGGGCCCCAGAAGCAACAAAAAGGTTATCCAACTTGGCTAGGGTTGAGCAAATGGGGGGGTAGGCAGAGAGAGTTGGGGGAAGAAATTGTTATGGGGAAAAGAAACCGAAAAGAAAAGGTACGGGACCCCCCATGCAAAAGATAGCAATGGCACGGGATTTGGGATGGAAAAGAAAGGGAGGGACGACGTACTGGGGCTCTCACTGCGCCTTTGCACAGGATGCATTAAGTGCAGGGCATGCCGAGGGTAGGCGTGCCGCTATCAGAGAACCTGGTCTGTACCTCTCCAGGGCCGTCTCGACACCGACGACACGGTGATGAAGGCAAGCGTTGTTCGATCCAGGACCACTAAATGACGGCTAGGGGAAATCGGCAGCGAAGTGAGGGATCGGAACTGGGAGCTGTTCTCCACGAGCGACTACTGCAGGCAGACCAACAAGACGGGACCACAGCGTTTTGGCTAGCAGCCCTAGCTGGGCGGACACCTGAAGCTGGCGTAACGAGACGAGATTTTTGGCAGAGGAGCCATAGCATTTTCGTCTCACGCAGCTACAAGCACAGTACAAGGTGAGGAGCCGTGACGAGGGTTGATGTAACCCATAATGGAGGCGTCAGAGGGTGCTACAGCTAACGACTAATTAACCCGAGCATGAACTCCATGGCCAACAACTAATAGGGCCGAGGTGCCTCATCTCTATCAAGATCGAAGAAAGCTTGACACAACACCACCTTTGCATATGCTGCCTGTCTAGCTGTGCAAGTGGAACATCCAACAACAGGGTATGAGCTTCTTTGAGGCCTGCCTGGTCTTACACTACTGAGCAGCGTTGCAGAGAGCCGTCATCAATTATGAGATGGGCATCTGATACCTACTTTGGCTGAGTACAGATATTTACGGTCTCAGAAGGATTTTATTCACAGCTGCTCCCTAAAACAAAGGCAATGCCGTACTACGAATAAGTACTCGTCTGTACTGGTAGGTATGCTTTCAAGGCCATAGCAGGGCAAAAGCAAAGCTGTCATCCAGGTGGTCTTTGGTACCACAAGGTCGGCCCACTACCAGATGCTCCTCAGCCGTACATACGAGCACAAGTATGCCATCTACGGTACATTGAAAGTAAAGTGCGATGAGACGAGCTGAAAAGAGAGCTAACGAAGGGGCTACATAGCAGGGGATTCAAGGATTACAGGTATCAATGGATGTCTCTTTGTCTCCTTTGGGACTCGGTTTCATGCCTATTGGCGCCGCGAGCCACTGAACGTTCCAACTCTACTCCTTCCGGCAGACGGAATACCACCTCCATTTACGAGATATTGCTCCTCCTCCTCCTCCTTCCTCCAACAGTGCCGCTTAGCTGAGACCGAAATGGTACTTGTGCTTACGCTGGAGGAAAAAGGGGGCGAGAAGGAAAACGACGAACGACATGGTTCATCAGTTGAGAAGCTAAACTAGCTTCGCTACATGGTTAGGCGGCTCCGGTGTTTGCAAGCCAGCAAGCCAATCCGCAGCAGACTCAAATGTAGGGTTGGGGCGGCGGGCTGCAATTCGGGCGACTGGCTGTCGTCGGATCATGGCATTGGCCCTGAAAGGCCAGCGATCTCGATCCCTGAAGCTGTTTGAGCTCGTGGCTCAAGGCCAGTGGATAGCTAGGCAAGGAAAAGAGTGGAGGGCGACCGCGGATTGGGCCAGGCACCGGGTGAGTCGATGGAGGCGACAAGTTGTCCTATCACAGCCGCAGCTCAGTGCTACGTCACAAACACCGGGGCGTCGCGTTTGGAACTTGGCCCCATGCCGGCACTACGAGGGGACTAATCAGGACGGCGAGCCCTTGCGCGGAGCGCTGTGAATCTGGCTGGAACCTGGGAATCGGATTGGGGTCACGCCACTATGGGTGTGTGAAGTCAGACGCTTCTCCTTACTTTTCCCCCCTCTACGACGAGGATTACCACTTGAAGGCCTGCGCGGACATCCAAGACCCTGCACTGCAGAGCGGATCAAATGAGCAAGGGGGAGGAAGAGGTGAGAGCAAAGGAGGCAAATTCGAGCTTCCGGAGAGACAAAGGAAAAAGAGAAAAAAAGACTGGCGGTGCTCGCAAGCAGTGTCTCAAACGAGTACATACTCCTCAAGACAAAACAGTTGTGCCGGAAAGATGAACCTTACCAAATGGGGCAGCGGTACATACGTTCCCGCCACGTATAGCGACTACGGCCACGTTGCTGAGAAGGTGAAAACACGACCCGAGCCCTTTTGTGAGCTCTCTTTGGGGAAAAAAGGAACAAACTGGGCTGAAGGGAGAGTGTTGGGGTCAAACATTGGCGATTACAGGTCAGAAATCAGCTCTTTGTGCCGCTCCGAATCGGTGAGGAGTCGCCTTACCGCAGCAAAAATATCCATCCACAAACCAAACCAGGACCATGCAAGCCCACACCTCCAGAAGGCACACATTGTCCCAAGGCCGGTACCCATAGGTATGGGAAATTTCGTAAAATGGGACAGAAAAGATGGAGATCTCGATCCCGTTGAGCTGGTTCCCCTTCCGTGAATCAGTGCCGTCCATCTATGCTTCGATTTTACATGCCTAGCACCCCCGGGGGCAACACACCAATGGGTAATGGAGGAGGCTCGGGGCAGTGCGTGGATTCGTTGGATTCACTGATCACCATCTGTCGTCAACTTGTGTTCAACGGTTGTCACCACACTGCGACGACCGGAGCCATTGATAAACGGGCAAATCTCACGGCTCCGCCTAAAACGGTTGATCAGCAGCCGTGCTACATCTCAAGCTACATGATATCCACAGTATGAAGTACCAAAAATGGACGTTGGCATATCTTTAAAGAGCACTTCCCGTCTCTTTTGTTATACTCGGGCGGTAGATCGGTCGATTGAACAAGCCTGATGATCCACTCTGGAGAGAATTCCGCGCCAAACCAAATACATGATGTCAGAATACTACAAGTCCAAGACGGCTCACATCTCGATGCACATGAAATTATCTGGACGACCGACGATCAGCGTCGCTTTGTACGTGAGGGGGTTTCCCCCTCGTGTTGCAAAGTTTTGTCCATCAAGGTCAACTTCCGGTGATGGCGCAAAATGTATACCTCAACGGCATCATCTCCGTGCCTTGATACGAATGCTGTTGGGTTTGCAGCGCCTCCATCCGAGGTTTTCGGTACCTTTTTTATGCCCATCTTCTGCCTTTTGGAACGAGCACCGTACTGTAAATAGGTGCTGAATGCCAGAGCAACAGCCAATGACGGCCGACTGCGGGTTTTTAGAATCTAGACTCGCCGAACCTGCATGGGAGGGGGCGTGTCTGAAGCTTAACAGGGTGCTAACACTTTTAGCCCTCTGACTAGTAATCTCTAGGCACGGCGCACCGAAAGCTGGCACCTCCTCACTCAAGCCACCCGCACGAGAGGACGGCAGCTTCAACGCGCTTCGTCATACGAGTGGTATCTCGATGTCTCGAGAGCTGGCTTGTATGTACAGGTTAAAGTGGTCGTCCGTTAGGTGATGGCTCTACTCTGTGCTCCGTGCTCTAGGGCTGTTCGAAAAGGTACAGAAGAATTGAGGACGCTTGAGCTAGGCCCATCAAAGACTCGATGTAGCAAAGGAAATGTTGAAAAGCTCGCCAAGCTCGCTTCTGATCCAAGCCCCGAGAAAGGGATTAAAAAAAGGAAAGAAAGTGAATAGGAAGAAGAGGGGAGAGGAAAAACTGGATTCTTGTCTCTTGTCTTCTTGTCTCTTGTCTCTTACGCCCGAGGCAGTGACCGGAACAACACTCAAGCGTCCAATGGGTCACGATGGTGGAGAGATGAGATGAGCCCCAGGCTCTTTTGGACATCCGCCGCAACGGATAGCCCGACAAGACAGCCCGACGGATGGCTAAATATAAGAGGGCGGGCCATCTCAATGGAGTTTCCCAAATGAGGAATTTGATATATAACTTTTGGTGGATAGCGACGCCCTCTTGATATATCCCATCGTGATGGCACATTGGCGGCAGCAGAACACTGCATTATGGAGTCCCGTCTGCCGCGTCAAATGCCCCGTTAGCCGGACGCCTTGCAAAAGGGCAGAAGCGCCCGTAGGAGAGCTGCAAGTACTGGACAATTTCACTATTCCCACACGGGCAGCACTTGACCATCCATGCTGACGGAACGGCATCCGTCTGCAACCCCTTGGAGCGTCAATTGGTCGTGGCGCAAAGCTGAAAAAGCCGATGTGTGTGCTCGACACCAAGGATCCTTGTTGCTATTGGCGGTAGCAATGTCACCTCTTGTTCGAGACGCGAGGGACGAGGTGCTGTCGTGTCTTGATATGTGAGGCACGGAGTGTTGGCGATGCATCTGGTATGAAGCACATACAGCTGCAGCATGCATCTTATACTGTAGCGAACACGAACCGTAAGCTCACCAATTACTGGTCATTAATGATGGGTGATGCTGTACAGTAACATCGTACACTAAACTATACGGAGAATGGAAAAGACGAATATGAAAAGGGAGAAGAGAAATCAAAGCGGTAAGTTCCTCTGGGTATATTCTCTTCTCTTCTTTGTTGATGGAGCTGTCTGGTGTTATAAGAGATGGCCTGTAGTGAGAGGCCTACTGTGCAGAGGGGTACATACAGGTCAGGTACTGCACCAGGCTGTACCTGTATCCCACTGGGAAGAGGTACTCGTACCTTACTCGAGGCCCGCATCACGTGAGCCCTCCGGTACAGCGGCAGCCCAGCAGCATGTACCCGTTACGGAGCATTGAATTGCACTCCGCGATAACTGCTCAGCCTTGCAGCCTTTCGTGACGCAGACGCAATCAAGGCATATCAAGCACCTGTATTTCCACACACAGAAATCATCTCACCTCTCTTATCTTGCTTTTCAAGAAACAAGGACATCTCTCAAGCCCCCAAACCCAAAGACCATGGCCGCGTCATCGGAGACAAATTCAAGTAAACCGGATCAGCCCGAGGCTGCTCCCGAGGTTGATCTCGCTCAGGCATGTGTCATCACGATATATCACTCATATTCTTTTTTCATGGGTTTAATCTAACCAAGGATTCTCCATATTTCCAGGCCCTTAGAGAGCTCGCTAGGTAAAGACACTCTCAAAACTCTCTCACCATCATCATATATATATCTTTCAACAGCGCTCATCTCATATCACTTTTATCCCTGCCATCATTCCACTAAGTGACCCTACGTTTTTCTTCCATTTCATATCTTGTTACGCTCCTATAATATGCGCAAATCAGTTCTCCTGATAAAATAATGGCACAACCCTGACTTCTCTCTACAGAGGTGAACAAACCGCCACGGCAATGGAAGCCAACCTCACCAACCTCGAAAGCAAGCTCGACGCAATCCTCGCTGCTTTCGACGGCATGGAGCGAGAAAAGGGGGCGAAGAACACGGGAAAAGTCGATGGAGAGAGTAAAGAGGCTGAAAAGTAAAAGTTTATATACGGAGTACCCTTGTGTGTTTTTCTTTGTTTCTTTTTAAGCGGGATTTTAAGACGTTGGTTGAATTACGGTACTCTACATTCTCACGTACCTATACGAAACGACCGGTATGAGGTACTCTGCATCCTCGTGTATATGAAACAACCTATATGAGTCACTCTACATTCTCATGTATACGAAACAACCTGTATAATTAGTAGTCATAACTAGACGCCCTAAAGAGTTACATGTCCAACGCATCACAATTCATTCACATAGAGTAGAAGTCGAGCATGCAAAGGAGCCATCGTCTCCCAGGAACAAGAAAACGATGGCAAGTCTTTTATCGTCGCTAACAAGGTCAGGAAACTAGACAAAACTCCACTCAACACACATAAAGAAATAACTCGAAAAAGGCAATAAAAGGTAAAACATCTCTTCTCTTTCTCTTATCCACGTTTGCATCCTATTTCTTCCAATTTCAGCCACCAACCCTGCCTCCCGTGTGTAACCATCTTCAGTTTCATTCACATCATGCCATCAACGATTGTTGTTGGAAAAAAGAGTCCAGATCCGCAGCTTGCATTTTTAAAAGTAAAATGGAAGAAGGGAGATAAAAGGAACCCAAGAAAATCCACACCCCCATCCATCCCTCCACACCAAACGATGAGAAAGACCGATTTCTTTCGCTATGCCATTTCATCCACGTTAATTCCATAATGAACCCTACGTACTTATTGCCACTGCAATATGCCAGCCAGCAAACCCCCTTATCCGGTACTGGGAAAAAAGAGAAAGAAAGAAAAACGTCCATGCGAATATAGAGCAAAGGAAAACAAATATAAGAGAGACGGGGACGAGGGACACAAAGATAAAAGATACCAAGAGGGTAAAATACACCAAAGACAGAGAGCCAAAAGAGAAATTAGGGAAGTTAAAATACTGAACCAAATAAACAGGACAAGACCGTTGCGTCTTTTTTTCTCGTCCAACATGATATCAACACCGTATTCGCCAGGTAGGTTGAAGAGGGGGGGAGAGCATATTGATAAAATCCCAAAAACAGCAGTCATGCTCTAAAAGAAAGAACATTATGGCCAAACAAGAAAAAGAGTACTGGGAATCCGACATGGTCCTCATAAATTCATGTCAAGCGGCAGTCTCGTAGACTTAATAGGACGTGCCCTCAGATTAATCCAAGCGCAGCGTCCCATCCTGGGCTGTGCCGTCCCAAGCAAGGTCGTACGTACTCTCTTTAACTTGAGAGGCTTCGTCTATCAGCAAGTTCTTCGCGTGCTTTTGAAAACGAATCCTCTTCTTCTAGGTCATCCAGCACCTCTATCAAATCTGCAGGATGCTCAGGTAGATCGTTGAATCTTAGGCCAGCATTTGCTGCTGCTGCGTTTCGCGCCTCTTCCAGTGCTTTGCTGCTCGCCTTGGTGAGCGATGGCCTGTTCTTGGTCATGGGCTCCCTGGTGGTAAACGATCTGCCCTCAATGCTTGGGCGCAACATGCCCCTTTCGCCTTCCAGGCGCCCAGACGCCTTGGCTTCCGCTTGCAGCGCCAGTTCTCGCTCGCGGTTCTTCTCAAGCAGCGCACCTCCAAGAGTGGCGCACTTGAGAATAGTCTGAATGAGCTGGTTCTGCTGCAAGGGCTTGGACAGGTACTCGTCCATCTGGGCTTGAATACACTTTTCGCGATCACCCATCATAGCGTGGGCTGTAAGAGCAATGATGGGAGTTCTGTGTGTTCCCATGCCACGCTCGTATTCACGGATCTTGCCGGTGGCCTCAAATCCTCCCTGTTCGCAAAGAGTTAGCTCATAGTAGCAATTGGAAGGATTCTGTGCAAGGTTTACTACTTACCATGATGGGCATCTGAACATCCATGAGAATCACATCAAACTTCTTCTGCTTCACGGCTTCGACAGCCTCCCAGCCGTTGCCCACAACAGTGACAACATGGTGGTATTTTTCAAGAATCTTCACGGCCAGTTTCTGGTTGACCGTGTTGTCCTCAGCGAGGAGGATCTCAAACGACTTGGTAACATCCGCGAGAGATGGCGTGGCTCTGTTCTCCAGGGCGGGGATCATGCCATTGCTCAGGTCAATCAGCTTGCATGGCATTGTCATGTAAGACGTGATGCCCAGATCCAGACAGGATTTCAAGCTAACGTGAACCACGGGAGCTAGCAGGACAATAGGGAGGTACTTAAAGTCATCTACCGCTCTCAATCTCCTAGCAGTATCAATTGAGTCAACGATGATGGCGTCATAAGGCAAAGCGCCGCCCTCCTTAAGGCGAGTAAGAGCCGAGCTCTTTTCGGAATTAACGACAACGGGGTGTAGCCCGATCTCTTCGAGCATTTCTCCAATGTGTGTGGCCGCGTTTGACTGCGACTTGTCGACAAAGAGGACCTGGTGGCCGCGGTAAGGCTTCAGTTGCTGCTGAACGCTTTCTGCGTGCACATCGGCGAGCTTCACGCGACAAGTAAAGTGGAACTCGCTGCCCTTGCCGACCTCGCTGTTAACCCAAAGGTCTCCGCCCATGAGGTTGACGAATCGCTTTGAAATGGACAGGCCGAGACCCGTTCCACCAAACTTGCGTGTCATTGAACCATCGGCCTGCTGGAAAGTGTCGAAGATGAGGTTGAGCTTGTCCTTAGCAATGCCAATTCCAGTGTCCTCCACAATGAATTCAATGGCGTATTCGCCAGGACCAACATGCCTCTTATCTTCCTGCTCTTGAATGGTTAAGCTGACCTCACCGTGCTCGGTGAACTTGATGGCATTGCCCACGAGGTTCAGAATAATCTGCCTCAGACGGAACGAATCTCCGATGACGTAGTCAGGCACGGAGCTGTCTACCTTATAGGTAAGATCAAGGAACTTCTCGTTCGCCTTGACTGCGAGAGTCTTTAGCGCATTAAAGACTGTGCCTCGCAGCGTATACGGGATCTCTTCAATAACCATTCTCCTAGCTTCAATCTTGGACAAATCCAGGATGTCGTCAATGATGGTCAACAGGCTGTTGGCAAGATCATTGACAATGTTTAGCATTTCTCGCTGGTACTGGGTCAAGTCGGTATCCAGAGTGAGCTGCGTCATTCCAATAATACCGTTCATCGGAGTTCGAATCTCGTGGGACATGTTTGCGAGGAATTCGGACTTGGTCTTGTTGGCCAATTCGGCAGCCTCTCGAGCCTGCGTGTTCCTCTGGATACTGTCTCTCAGATTTGATATCATCTGGTTAATCTTCTTCTTGAGCTCGTCCATTTCGCCCGAAGCCTCCACGTCGACAAGCTTGGTGAAGTCGCCGTCCGTAGCCAAGTTTGTGATATCAGAGAAGGCACGCACTTGAGTAGTCTAAAACATGCGTCAGTACTTGGAACCTTATCGAGACAAAGAGAAATCTGCACTGCGAGTGCACAGGTGGTGGCTTACCAAGTTGCTGGCCATAGTGTTGACATCAGTGGTAATTTCCTTCCATCGTCCGTTCAGCCCAGCTACATCTGCTTGAGCTCCCATCTTGCCATCGACACCGACATCCTTGGCAACTCGTTGCACTTCGTAACAGAAGCTTGACAAACGGGAAACCATGTTGTTGATGGTCTCTTTCAGCACTTGTATCTCACCATTTGCCTCCACATCAATTGTTTGACTCATGTCTCCGTTGGCAATGGCCTGTGTGACAGCAGAAATGCTTCGCACCTAGAACATTGTTAGCTCATGAACACAACCTGCAGTCGTCTAGGGGAACGATCGGAGAATGATAAATTCCAAGGGGGATAGTGGCATGACATACCTGGACAGTGAGATTCGACGCCATTGTGTTGACATTTTCAGTTAGATCCTTCCACTTGCCCTCAACATTGGCCACCTGGGCCTGGCCGCCAAGCGTACCATCTGTACCGACTTCTCGGGCCACTTTGCTCACTTCAACGGCGAATGTGCCCAGGCGATCCACCATCTGGTTGATAGTGTTCTTGAGTTCCCAAATCTCTCCCTTGGCTTCGACCCCAATCTTCTTGGTAAGATCACCCCTGGCGACAGCCGTGGTAACCTTGGCAATCTCTCGCACTTGTGTCGTCAGATTCATGGCCATGCCGTTGACGTTTTCAGTAAGATCTCTCCATGTGCCCTCAACGTCATGAACAGTGGCTTGACCACCAAGACGACCTTCAGTTCCGACTTCTCTGGCAATTTTTGTAACTTCGCGAGCGAATTGCTGCAGCTGATCAACCATGGAGTTGATGGTAGACTTGAGCTTGAACATTTCTCCTCTGCATTCGGCTTGGACTTTCTGTGTGAGGTCTCCCTTGGCGACAGCTGTTGTGACCTTGATAATGTCTCGCACCTGAGTCGTCAAGTTGTTTGCCATGGCATTGACGTTTACAGTCAGATCATTCCACATGCCCTTGACTCCGCCGACATCAGCCTGGCCACCTAAGATACCCTCGGTTCCGACATCTCTTGCTACGCGCGTGACTTCAGATGCAAATGTTCGAAGTTGATCCACCATGGTGTTGATGGTCTGCTGTAACTGCAAAATTTCTCCTCTGGCTGGTCTTTCAATCTTCTTTGTCAAGTCGCCGTGAGCGACGGCTGTTGTGACGGAGGCAATTTCTCGCACTAGATGACAAAGTGTTAGATACATCACATGCATGCATGGTACTCAGATGTCCTATTTGACTCGACTCAAAAATCGTTTGAGGAGCAGATAAGATGGGGGAGAGAAGGGGTAGGGGGGCAGGAGG
>PNRQ01000286.1:0-41633 GCA_003439915.1 Trichoderma atrobrunneum | reverse complement strand
GCAGAAGAATCGAGAGTCTCGCAATACATACCTTGATCCGTGAGATTTTGTGCCATTACGTTGACTATCAAAAATTGTCAGCTGTTTGACCAGAATCATTGCCGACTACAAGAGCCGGAATTTGACTGAAGCAGGGGACAAGAGTAATAACAAGAAAAGCAAATTAGGGCCATACCATTGTCAGTCAACTCTTTCCATACACCGTCAACACCACCAATACGGGCTTGGCCGCCCAGTAGACCCTCGGTGCCGACCTCGCGAGCGACACGAGACACTTCGCTGGCAAAGGTCTGCAGCTGGTCCATCATGGCGTTGATGGTGCGCTTGAAGGTTGTGATTTCGGGGTCCATTTCGACGGAGTTCATGCGGACCTTCATGGTCAGGTCACCGCGAGCTACGGCGGTGACAATCTCACCAATCTCTCGGAGGGCCTTTTGGAAGGCCTCGTTGGCTTTCTGATGCTTCCACAGCTCTCGTTCGAGCGTGGCTACCCGCTCCAGCTCGATCATCTGGAGGGCACGCTCCTGGAGCTGTTTCTGTTCTAATAACTGCGCGTTGACGCCAGCAAGTTCCTGGCGTTGACTGTCTAGGAGCTTGGACTGGTCGTCAACATGATCGCGCAGTCCTTGCAGCGCTTCCTTGGTCAGCTGGCGGGATACAAAAATCGGACTGTCCAAGCTACCTTGTTGAGCCTGGGACTGTTGAGCCTCGGACAACCTCGGCTGGGAGGCCACAGGGGAGGCGCCGTTTTCAACCTCATCGTTGAATAGTGTGTCGTTGACTTCGTTGGGCGTCTCCGGGAAGACGGCCGTGGCCGAGACAGACGCTCTGCTCTCTAACTGAGAAATGCGAAGGGCGAGCTTCTCCAGCTCAAGCTCAAGGGTCCGTTTTGCAGGGTTCTCACGGCCTGGTAGCTTGATGCTAGAGCCGGGCCCTACTGATATCGGCGTGGAAGTAGAGGTAGGGTCGCAGGCGAGCGAGGCGATGAGCTCTGCGGCCGCAGCGAGTGCCGCCGTATCTTCGATCATGCCGGGCGCTGGGGGGTTCCCCAGAGAGGGGAGAAGAGAGGAAATATCGCGGAGGCTGCGAAGCGACGGGCGGGGAGGGACAAGGATAATAAAGATGGGGAGTAAGAGAGAAATTCGTCGAGATAAAATAAAGAGTAGGAAATAAAAATCGAGAAGGAAGAGGCCCTGCTTTTTTGGTTCTTCGGCGGCGGGGAACTGCGGCAGCTCGGCGGGCGAGGTCGAGGTCAAAGGCGCCGGGACCTGGGATCTCGGTCGAGTAAGCGATGAATCAAGGGCGTGCCAGAGTCATTCGAAGCAACGAGGGCGAGGAAGAGGATTGCAGAAGCTGGGATGACTCGGGATCCGACAAGAGAGCGAGGAAGACAAGAAGAACAGGAACAGGAAGAAGAGCAAGTAGAGCAGGGGACAGAGAGCAGGGACAGGGACAAGAACAAGCGCAAGAGGGACACTCTGCCCGTCCGTCTGATTGATCGTGTCGCAGGCACCACACAGAGGCGACGGGAGCAACAACACAGACAGGCGTCAAAGGGGTGCGGGAGTTTGAATTTTGGAAGAAAAATACTAACGTAGGGATTCCAGAGGTGTTTGGACTGCACCACCGCCCGGTGCAAAATGGTCTCGAGGTGAAGAGATGGGGAGGAGAAGACTAGATCTGGGCGGACAGGGGGACAGTTGGAAAAGAGGAGGAGTATATTTCCATCAGCAGGTACCGACGAAGTAGCAGGTACAATTAGCTCCGGTGCTGGTTGGGGGGTTTGCGGTACTAAGGTCAGGTAGCCGCTGAACTGAGTCGTTCTAGGACTTGGGCTGTAGTCGGTTGTGTACTCCGTAGAGGGCAAAAGCTGGAGAGAGAGAGAAAATGGCGGGGGAGCATACAGGTACAGGTACTCCTACAACATCCATCAAATGCACATCTGAACCCTTCACAAGTCCCTGCGCCGGCCCAAGGCACACTGACCAACCGCCGTCTCAGAAAGTACAGACCAGAAGTTTGAAATATTACGATGATCGTCCGGTCTGTGCAACTCCCTTGGCCGCTTGGCCCTCTAAAAAATGCGACTTGCGGCCTCAGTGTGCTTGTTAGTGCCCTTTAAGTCTGGGAACATGAGCAGCACTAAAAGCCTCTGAGCCTCGTACCGGTCAAATAGTACCTGGTACCTCAGCTGGTACTCTGTTAGCGGCATCTTGCGCGGAGAGATTGTGTGGCGCTGTGGGCGGCTGCTTTTGGGCGCTTTTCCTTTTGTTCCCTTGCATGCTCGTACAGACAGGATCAGACAGTCCGCCACAATGTATGTACTCGTGTGTGCCTTTACTTTACAAATGTCCCATCGCTTGCACGGATTTGAAATCGCCCAGGCACCGCTACTATGTACTCGTACGAATGACTTGTAAGTCCGGCTTTTGGAGGCTCTGTGTCAAGGATTTGCCTGCAAGGATATACAGTGAATACAAGTTCTGGACCATGTCGGTACTGGTAGGCGTTTGAGCAGACGGCAAGCAAACCATGCTCCTCCAAGGCTGGGGGGGTTTCTATCCTAGTCTTTGGCCTCAGCGGCACGTGGATCATCTTTTTTTTTCTTTTTCTTCTTCTTCTTCTTTCCCTACCGCTTTCACGCTTTCGCCTTCTCTCGAGCCACGGAAAAATAGGAGAGAGAAAGGGAAATAGCAGATGCAGGTCAGGAGGATGCGATGGGGTGCAGGCGTTGCAGCCAGTGGCCGGTCTGGATTTACACAGATGAGACAAAAAGCATGGTCTGATCTGGGCAGAAATGCAAGGCCATGATCGGCCAAAAGAGGAGAATCCAACTCCCCAATGGCTCCCTGATGGCTCTTTGAGGCGGTCATGTCAAGACGGCACACTACGAGATGGACTAGCCAGACAGGGAGAAAAGCCCTTTGCTAGTGGTCCAAGAAGCTAGGAAGGATTCAAACCCTCTCACCGTGAGAATACCGAGCTGGCTGGTCTCCCCATTAAAAAGCCGCTCTGGCGTCAATCTTGAACGTGGCGGCAGCGAGCCCATGCACAGCTTTGTTAATAATGGGCCGGCATCCGTGCATTGGTAACTATTCATGTGAATAGATTATTTAGGCAGTTAGACATCTGTTCTTGTCTTTTCTTTATCCGTTTTCCTTCTCCTTTCTTTCTCGTTTCTATTCCATTTCTTTTCCTGGTCTTATCAAATTTGCCACCCGGACCATTCTGCCGCTTGCATCGGCATGGGTGACCGCTCACAAGGCGGGTGGGAAAAGAAGGAGAAAAAAATTGGGAAAAAAGAAAAAAGAAAACGCCGGGAACCGCAGCAACCCAAGCAAGAGAGCTGTCGGATAAGATCCTATTAGCTGCGACCAGTGCCAAAATGGACGGTGTGTGTCATTGGCGCCGTGGTCTGAGATTTGCATTGAGCTTCCCATCTCCATCTCTCCCTTGCTTCAGCCCAACCACCCCGTCTGCTAATCAGGTGCCAGCATAGACGCCATGGCACGGCTCTAATGCCCGCGAGCTTTCCTTTCTGCCGCTCCTTCGACGTCGGAGGCACGAGGCTCGTATTTGGGCCTTGTCAGCCGTTGGAAGCGTTTGCCGTCAACGTCAAAGCAGCGTCTCGACCCTTTTCTGACGTGAGGAGGTGGCCGGACTAACAAGAGCTGGGCCTCATAGGGGGGCCATCGAGATCCGATGTCTTTCAATAAGGCCGAGGGTGTTGCAGCTGCCTAAACATGCCGCGGGCCGCCAGAAACACTTCCGTTGCCCATCCGCACTCCGTACTAGGTACTGTGCAGCCTGTCTGGTACCTTTATCTGGACATGTTTGTGCAAGCCACTTAGTCTGTGGTTGCCAGCCATCCAACACGAGTCCTAGCTATGTACCTGTTAGTGAGTTAGTGCCCAACTGTTCCGATCTTCAGGGAAGAAGGTTGAAGCTGTGCTGGTTTGAATCAGGCATGTGGAACAGCTATCACAGCTACCCGGAGGCCTGTTTGAGTGGGTGTCTATTTCGACCTGAAATTCCCCAAGTGTACTCAATGTTACATGTACCTCTTTGAGAGAAGGATTGTCGTTTCTCTAACAACAGTGCCTACATGTAGCCGACTAGTACCTGCGTCTTTCTTTTTATTTGTCTTCATGCCTTCATTTATTTCCTTTCTGTTTTCCTTCTTCATATTCTTCTAGAATAACTTTTCAAGCACACTCTCCCTATTCACGCATCTAAATGCGTCACCGATGCCAAGAGATGCAAAGACGGACAACCCGCCAAACATGAAAAACCCAAAGAATCATACAAAATGAAACATCCGCAAAACAATAATAGGTACGGATACAGCACTCATTGATTCATCCAGCAACCAAGTACCAGTACAATGTACGGAATACGGATTACGGAGCACCAGAGTCGCTGTCTCCGTTTTTTGTGGAGAGGTCCGCCACAGACGTCATCTAAGCCAGGTAGTTACTAGGTACAAAGTGAAAGGTGCCGCAACAATAGCGGCGGAGAGGAAAAGACACCAATGGACCCTTTTTACCGTAACGTCAACCGCCAGGATGCCACAAGGGGACTCGCTGACAGGTCTGGAATAGCGCGCGTTTTGTATGGCGGGCTTGTTTTTTGCTGTGCGTGCTTTCGTTTCTTTTCCGTTTCTTTTGCGCCTTTTTTTCTTCTCAAGGCCCTATTGCAGGGTAAGGATTCTAGACCAAAAACTTGCCTACTGCCGTGTCTTTTGTCTTTCACCAGACAAGACAAGAAAACATCATGTAGACTAGAATGACGGCACGACATGTCAAAATTGCAGGGCAACCAGCACGTGCCATGGACCCTTTTTGTGCTAACGTTAGAGCGGTGATGAAATCTGGGGCGCGTTGATGGAGTTGTTGGACAGATTTCTCCATTGGCTCACCCCAAAAAGTCCTCACGCTGGAGGGCGAAAGTGTCGATCACCACCAAATAAACGCAAAGCCCGTGTTTCATTAACCCGCGACCCAGCAACCTCTCAGCCCCCCCAGACGGCCAGGCGCTGATCATGCGGGTTCCCGAAGGATGACGGGCTGCTTTCTGTTTGCTCGACAACCCTTGAATTACCTTACTCGGGGTAGTGAGAGGCCCGGAGAGCCTGTCCCGCCGTTTTAGATGTGGCCTTTTATCCCACATGGATGATTATCAGACGGACGACTAACAAGGTACAGTAGTATGGAGGGCACTACGACGAGTCTGCCGTTGCAAATTATCACCTACAGCATCCCAGGCGCTGAATCCGCCCCCCGGCTTGACAAGGGTCTTCTTGTCTTTCTTTTCCCGCTGGTCCTCTTTCCTCTTCCCTGCTCTTCATTCCATGCACATATCGTACATGTACATACAGGCAAAGAAGCTGAACATGCAGCTCATTGGCCCTCGCTCCAGTCCTTGGCCCTTGGCATCAGGCAGGCCGCATCTTCGGGCCCGATGCCGAAATCGCCGGTACTTACTCGTAACGTACATACATTGCGAAAATGCCTGCGTCGATGTCGGGCTTTTGGGCGCGGGAGAAAAAAAGGAAAAAGGGCTGACGACTGGAGGACGGGACTAAGACACTAACATTAACCCTCGCAACGGTTGCCGCATGACCACAGCATAAATGCCTGTACACTTACAAAAAAGGAAAAGGAAAAATGAGGGGGGAAGGAATTGGGAAAAGGCAAGTTTGGGAGAAAAAGAAAGAAAAAAAGGAAAGAAAATAATACGGAGTGCCCATCGTGAAACCGCCACTCGCCAAGCATTTTGCCTCTCCTCACATGGCCCCCTTGTCTGAGACTCGTTGTCGTTGACAATTCATTCACACTCTCTCACACCTCATCTGAGAAGTAACGAGTACTATTACCACCACCATCGTTAGCAGCAGTACAACTCACTTGCTCTTACACTGCAGTACAGCAGCACGCACCAAAAAAACGGGTGTGGCCCAGACTCATCTCCGTGCAACCCCAAGCTGGCAACAAGTCACAAACTGACAGGTCTCTTGAGGCGACAAAGAGGCCAGAACAAAAGAGCCCAAGGACAAAGCCCGGGCCAGTAGGGCGTCGGCAATCCACCGACTCGGTGAGAATACCCTGGTCGAAATGGGACGCCACTCCATGTATGTGTGTGAGCGTGTGTGTGTGAGTTGTTTGCCGAGCCAAAGAGCCAAAGGCAGTGGCAGCCCAATGGGCATCCATGGAGGTTTTGTCGAAAAAATCATACAGTCACTTTTTTTTTTAGCCATTCTGCAGTTTCGGATAAGACAGGCAGCAGTCAAGTCGTGTTTATGTGCGTGAGTTGCGAATGTATGTACTAGGTATGTATGTATGTTATGTACCTTGATCCCTGCGCTGATTTGCTTCGACTTTGCCTTATTTTGTTTTTGTTTTTTTGTTACTCAGGCACGGAATCTAGTTCACCATCAGGTAGCTAGATCTGCGTTTCGTATACTTCCGTAGACGGGAAGAGAGTGGCAATTCGCATTTGTATAGTACTACTGCCGTAGACGGAACAGAGTGGCAATGAGCATTGTATGTATGCCGAATCCAGCATTGTACTGGCCAAGATATGCATCCCCGTCCCATCTTCTCCCGAAGGGGAGACGCCCCGGCGGTAGGCTTCCCACCACAACAGAAAGCCTCCTTTGGGCTTAACGGCTTCGATAGTTTCATGTACAGGTATGGCCTTAGGCGAGTAGGATTGCTTCCTACCCCTTGCGCCGAGCGGTATAAGCTTTACCAGGATCGTGAGGCTGCAACGCGCGGCAGTTGGAAATGGAGTTCAAGGAGTATTGGTTGTTAGGAAGGGTACTGGAGGAAGGTTACGATTCAAATCACCATGGCTCGTCGCGACTGATCGACTTGTTAGGTACTGTCTAATGCCGACGGTTCTTCTTACATGTCCTGGGCAGGCTTACGCCCTGTACGGAAGAAAACGCCATGCAGGAACAAACTAGCATAGTTGTGAAATCGTAGTCGTAGAAATCCTATCCTGTTGTAAGAGAACAAAACCAGGTTTGATAACAGACTGGGACACTCTTGATCTCAAAGCACAAAACACAAAGGAGACACTGCCTCCCATTCAAAGGCATAAAAAAGGAAATTTGCTCATTTTCAACGCTTGATATCGTGAAAAGATCTGACATGACATGATATTGTGATAATTTGACACAAAAAGCCCAAATACACACCCGAAACTCCGAAATCCCCAAAGGAAACAAGAGGATCAATGTCAATTGTCCTCGTACATCTTCATTAAGCTGGCCTTGATATTCGTAATCTGGCCGTTCAAAGACTGCTTTTCATTCTCGAGCACCGCAATGCGCTCTTGCAACCTTACAATCTTAATCTTCTTTTCGTCGAGGGCTGCCCGAGCAGAGTCTCTGCCCATGGAGATGCCCTTGGTCCGTAGAGTAGACATGGCGAGAATATTGCGAACGGACTCGAGGATGGACGGCTTGATGGATTGCGTTTGGAGAAGGTTCATGACTTGCTCGGCAACATCGTCGCTGTCCTCCCTATCTTCGTCGTCATTCAGCTGAGTAGCCGTCATTGCCGACGAAGGCACAGTCGGAGGAGGAGCATCCATGCTGCTAGGAGGAGTGGTCTGCTGCGTGTTGGTCGGTGAGGATTGAGCATCTTTGCTCTTGGTCGGCGTAGGAGGGAACGCCTCTGGCTCTTCAAAGGACACGGATTTGGAGCGCTTGGAGCTCTGTGCCTGGGGGAAGAGAGTCCGAGCAACTGGCCGTGACGAAGAGGCGAGAACGTCATCTTGGCCATCAGCTGCCTTGAGATCGTCGTAGGCCTGCGAGCGGATAAACTTCTCGACGCTCTTATCCGTCATGTCGGCAAGTTGCCGCTCTTCATCCGATCCTAGATCGTCAAAGTCGTCTTCTGCAAAAACATCATATTTGCGCTTGGCACCAGTGCTAGGGCCAGGAGTGAGAGGCTCATAGCCAGCAGAGCCAGTGTCAACTGCCTTGCCCTTGCCCTTGCCCTTGTCTGCTGATGATGCCGTTTCTGCCTCTGGCTGTGACGAGCTCACTCGCTGAGGAGCCTTCGCATCCTCTCCTTCGCCATCCATCTCTCCGGCCAACAAGTTCCCGGGATCGCTCCGCCGTCTGTCTCCTCCCAGAATCTCGAACCCAATGTCTGTGAGGCGGGTCTGCGTAAAGGACGGCTGCTTCGAGGGGGTCGCACCCGAGCGGTCACCAAAAAGACTGATTTCTCGCAGCTTCGCCTCCTCGAACCAGAGGAAAAACCGCACCCGTCGGGACCACGTAGAGGGCAAGCCCAGAACCATTTACCCAAGTTGGGAGTGTCTGCAGTGACGGCGCGCGGGACGGCCTTTGCGCGCGGGTCACAATTGCCTAGATGTAGAGAGTCATGTGTGAGCTTGCTTGAGCGCTTTCAGGTTTTCGTTGTTCATTCTCAAGTGAGACGGAATGAATGTATAAGATGAGAGCGATTATGGGATTTGGATGAAGCGGTGTGGTCATGGAGAGAGAGGAGAAGGAGAAGAAGTAGAAGAGAGACAACATACACCACCACTCGTTCCGTTGCCAAAGTCCCTTAAGCCTCCGCTTTTCGGAAGACGGTGTCGAAGGATAGACGTTATGGAAGCGATTGCTTGAAGGTGTCGTCGTCGCCATGAGGGCGCAAGAAGCTCTGAGGATCTAATCAGGATTGGCGCCAACCCAAAACTCTGTCAACTGAATGAGGCTTCTCCAGAGCCAAAACCAAGTGAGCTGGTAGCGCAATCGAGATGCCGCCAATAAATCAACCACCAAAAAACAAAAAGGAGCAAAAAAGGCCAAAAAGACAGTCGCTAGATCAAAAATACGAGGCCGTGCCGCAATCTGCACGGACGCTTCTCTCATAAACCCATAAGAACGTTGCTTTTCCACGTGGGAAATGTCATGGAAGATGGAAGTACGGAGTAAGTTGTTAACCTAAAGTTCGAGCATGGAGAACTAGGCGGTTTTTGACAGCGGGATGGACGTTGGATCCCCGGGCCACTTAGAGCTTCCCATGCCCTAGCTCTGGGGGATCTGGCGGCACTATCCTGCGCTGGCTAAACTTGACAGCATCATCTACAGCGCTGCCTCGTCATTCTGCCTGTATATCGATAACATCAATAGGTAGTACACATATATGCTTCAAACATGCCTAGCATATATTGTTATCCAGCTATCTCGACAGAATCCGGATTTTGTTGGCTGATCCATCATGTGCTTCGTGTGTGTGCGCCTCTCTCTCTCTCAAAAGAGCGAGGCTGGGGAGAAGCGCTTCGAACCCCGTTTTGATTCGACCGCCTGCCGAAAGCTGAACATCCTTTATGGCTCGGCGTGCATTTATCGCAAGGGGGGGTGCCTGGCTTTCAATGCGGGATTCTGCCTTGCCGGGGCTTTTGCTTTGCCGTTCTGCTGTGCTCTGTATTTCGTACTCGTAGGTCATGAACACATGACGATATGATTTTCTTCTTCGTAGCTTTGCTGAAATACAAGAGGAGAGAGAACAAAAAAGGAAATATTCTCCCTATTGCACATACATGATAATAATAAGTGCTATTATACTCTACATGATAATATTTGACGAGGTGGATATCAGCTCCAGGTCTATAGCCAGCCATAATGGCAGTAATAATAATGATAATAATAAAATGCCGTCGATCGGCTGTAGTACAAGAATCCCAATCATTTTCTACCTTGCTCCCCTCCCATCCCGCAGTCTATCATAAGATGTGCGCTGTCTTTAATCCCTCTCCAAACCCAAAATAAAACACCAATTCTATAATCCCATCGTCGCATCATCCCTGCAACTGCCCCTCCCCCTCATTCCACATCTTGTACCCCTGGTCAAGGATTCTTGGCCCCTCTAAGAAGAAGCCAGCTTCTCCGTAAGAAGCTTGTTCGTAGTCTTAAACACGTTCTCGGGAGTAGGCGTGGCATCAACCTTGATGACCTTGCCCTCGCCCTCGTAAAAGTTCACAACGGGCATGCTCGTCTCGACAAATGTGCGGAAGCGCTTGCGGATGCTCTCGGCATTGTCGTCGGTTCGGCCGCTCGTCTTGCCACGCTCCAGCAGGCGCTCCTCCATCACCTTCTCGGGGCAGTCGAAGAACAGGACGAGCTTGGCGGGGCAGACGGCCTCCTCAAACTTGTGCGCCTGGTCCATCTTGCGGGGGAAGCCGTCGATGAGGAAGCGGCCCTTGGTGGTGCCCTTCTGGCGGAGGGCGTCGGTCATGGCGTTCTCGAGCAGCTTGATGGTCACTTCCATGGGGACGATGAGGCCGTCCTTGATGTAGTCTTTGATCAATTGGCCAAACTGGGAGCCGGGTCGGTTCTGCTCCTCGCGCAGGAGGTCGCCGGCGGAGAGATGGGTGAAGCCTTGCTCGGCAACAAGCCTGGCGCATTGTGTGCCCTTTCCAGCACCCGGGCCGCCGAGCACGAAGACGACAGTCACATCAGCGGGATCAAAGACCGGCGTGGTCTGAGAAAGCTGCGCAGCAGGCGCGGCAACTTCGGTCGCGGGAGGCATGTCTTCACGTAGCAATAAAAAAAAGCAATTGTCAGCAAACCAAGAAACAAAGGTCCGGATCCGTGGCCTATGGAACTACCATCACTCACTTTTGACACGAGTGTTTGCCAGTTGAATATATCCCGCCGTACCCAATCCAATAAGCGCAAGAAAAGGCCAGAACTTGATTTGCGATCCGCCGGTGCGAGGTTCTTGCGAGGAGTAAAAGCGCTGTTGACGGAAGACGCGAGACTTGTAAAGCGGTGACGAGCAGGAAGCTGCGCGTGTGGAGACGGATTTGCCTAAAGCGCGGTTGGCGAGGCGCAACGAGGTCGACATGCGGGAGGCCATTGGTTCGTTTTTGGGGTCCTTTGATCGTGGTGTCAGGTGGTAGATCCGTAGGCACAGTAGTCCGGAGGGTTCGTCTTGGTGGGCTGATGCCAGCAGCTGTTGTGTTGTTCCCAGAGGTTGAAGCGTGCAAAGTCCAGGTGATCAACTAAAAGTAAAAGTACGTCTCGGCGAGAAACAAAGGTGAGCTGTAAAGAGAGAAAGAATGGAATGAAGAAAGGAGAAGTAGAAAAGCCAATTGACTTTTGAAAAGTAAAGACACCCTGTATATGTACCTTATTATAATGTCCAACAAGAAACAATTACAGAAGTCTATGCAATGAGCAGATTGGAGGCATGGTAAATTACCCCCCAAATGGCAGGACGCGACGTCACGTGATGCGCTCAGGGGGAAATGGGCATTTCATCAACTCCTGATTATCGGTATAGCTTCGTCCTATCTGTTTCCTGAGTTGAACATTAAACTTGATGTATTCTATTTTCGCCTAATGACTATCAAGAATCATGCTTGGTATTGCTAAACAATCACTGCGAGAGTTCTTTAGCTCTTTGTCAAATCCGCTCTCTTAAAACCTATATTCTCTCTGGGCCTTGTTATAGTAAACTCAACTCCATTCATAAATACCTTACAATATTGCTTCATATAACGGCATTAATCTACTTTGACAAGGGATAGATATTGCTGGGTATCGATCCGGCAGTAGAACAGTCTAGCCCACATCAAACTCCAAAATCAACTTGATTCTTTTCATGTTTTAAGTATTTTTTCTCTTTCGGAATTCTATTGTACCGATAGCTTTTTTCCCCCTCCTAGGCTCGTAATACTAGGAAAGTCTAACAAAAACATCATATGCTAAACCGGCTACGCCATTCGCAATATCCTCCGGCTCGTGATATCGGATTCCCAGCGATGTACTATTAACACAAACGATCAAATATCTCCCTCCCATGCCAGAAAACCCCTAATCCTTTGATTTTTTTCTCTGTTGTAGCCCTCTCCTTTAAATTCCTGGCTCTCTCATGTTCGATTCAGTTCTGTTCCACCAACGCTTTAGTCGTCGTTATCTGTCCTCTCGCGCTGTGGCTGTCTTCGTCGTCCGCCGTCCTGGCCTCCGGTGCTGGCGTTGGCCAGCTTTCGCTCCAGCTCCTGGATCTCGCGCGCTTGGCAGCCTTTGCGTTGGCCTGCTCCTGCTGCAAAACGCCGAGGACGTTCTGCAGGGTTGATCGCCAGTGGTCGACACGGGTGGCCAGCTCCTGGTACTGCTTCTGGCCGAACACACGGTAGGTGACCTTGTGGACAAGGAACATCTGGCGCTGCTGTGACAGCTTGCCCTCCACGAGGCCAGCTCGGATAACATCAATGGCCCATGTCTCAATCTCCTCCAAGGGAATCTGGAGCGCCTTGGTGATCTTGGCATACTCAACCTCGCGGCTGGGGGTAGCGGCAGCCAAGCTGGCAAACGTAAGGAGTCTCATCTTGCGGTACAGCTTCTCGCCGTCCAGCTTCTGCTCCTCAACCCAGCCCTTGTGCTCGTCGTTGAAGTCGTTGTAGTCCTCAAGGTCCTGCTCGGCAAAGATATCGAGAAGCTGGGAGTAGACGGGGTGAGAGTCGCTGAGCGCCTGCACGCTGGGGATAGCGCGAAGGTCCTGGAAGAGGTAGTGGGTGTTGGAGGCAATGGCCATCTTGAGGGCGCGGAGAGACAGCTTCTGTGCATCTTCGGAACCAACACCCTCGCCATCAAAGGTCCGGAGAGCCTTGAGGATGAATTCGTAGGCAGTGCTAAATAGGGACACCATCGTCAGTATACCGTGTTCCGCAACAGTAATCTGGGGCAACAATGTGTTTTTCTCCTTGTCTTACTTTTCTTCTCCAGATTCGAGGGCAACATCAGCCACGTCCTCGTAAATCTTCCTCTCCATGGCGGCATCGGTTCCCCATGACGCAATCCATTCCGGCAGCCTCTCCAGGTAGGTCCGCAGGCCATCAAACATGCCGTGTACCTTGATGAACTTGAGGATCTCCATGAAAACTCGCGCGCGGACGGGGTCATTGGTCTCGAGGAGGTTGAAAATGGTGACGAGCGCATTCAGCGCTAGGGCGGCGCCGTGGACGGGCGAGCTGATGACAGGCTTGGAGAGGTTGGTGCAGAGGGTGGGCAGCAGCTTCTTGGGGTCGGACGACTGCATGGCGAGGTGGATCATCAGGTTCGAGGCGGCCGTGAACTCCTTCTCGGGAACGGTGCTGAGGGCGCTGGAGGCCGCGACCAGCTTTGACAGAACCTCCTCTTTGGGAACCTCCTTGTCGCCGCTCAGGAGCTGCTTGGCATCCTCAGACTTGAGATACTCAGCCATCTCCCGGGCAAGATCCTCGAATGATCCATCGACAAATAGCAGCTGGGGCTGCGGCCCGTTGATCGTGGCGCCCGGCATTTTGCCTCTTTTTTTTCTCGTCCTTCTTTCTCTGTCCAAACACCGAATACAATGTCGGTTCGCTCGCGTGCGGTTCTCGTTCTCGTCTCGTCGTCCCGTCTCGGCTTGGTGATGAGCCTTGGATCCTGCGATCGAATGAGGGCGAGAGGGCGAGCGGGGGCGTGGACGTAGGCGTGGGCGTGGCACTGGACAACCGCAAAATGTGAAGTTGAGCGTCTTTGACAGGGTCGGCGCCTGAATAGCCCTGTGGTGGGGTCAGCCGTTTTTCTCCCTCCTTTCTCTGTGGTCAATCTCAATCCGACAATGCCCACCCCGCCGATTTTTCTGCCGCTCTCAAAGTGTGGGAGCTAAGCGAGGGCGGTGACGCCACAATAGTGGTGACCATGTGATGTGTCACGTGAAAGCCGAACTTAACAATGTGAATTCGAGATGTGAAGCAGTGGACAAAATAAGCGGGACTGCAAACCAAACTGACAAGGAAGATGAATACATATCCTAGATGGGAAAGTAATTTTTGTTTGATCTCCATCCGTATCTCCTAAATCTATTTATATCTCCGTAGTCTACTAATATGGATATTAACATAAGGTTACTCATATTCGATACATTGACGTACATTTACGTTTGAAATGTACTACCTATCCATCAGTAGTCGTATATGCAACGTCCCAGCCCAAAGGCCATATGATGCAAGATGCTGTTATTTGTTATCGCTATTATAGATACTTGTTGCCCTAACGCAAATTTTTTTTCCTGGCTCACGAGGCCAGAAGAGGACCCTTCCCAAGGCCCAAAGGAGACAGCTGGTCTCCGTTACAGCCCCCCAAACGTGTCATGCAGTCCGCATATATCCCAACGAACGAAAGACAAGTGCAACATTAAAACGGAAAAACAGCAATCGCAATAAAGGGGGAAAATAACAAAGGAGAGTTAAAAAAGTGATCCGGACCAAATCTCCCATACCAAAGACCACACCGACTTGCCAGTTCTATATGTACACGCAAAGACTCCGATGATTGACTGAAACAATCAGCCAGAGCAGAGAAAACTCGTTGTTGCCAACTAAAAGATCATCACTTCGTTTATTTGCCGTTTGGCTTACCCGCCTTCTTTTTCGTAGCAATGTCACCAGCAGGATAGATGCTCCCGGTGTCGTCGCCGAATAGCTGCTGGTCTCCCTTGCCGCCCATTTCAATGAATTCGTCAGGTGCTCGCTGGTGTGCCGGCCCGGCTTCATGGGGCGCATTTGCCGTACGGTGTTTGTTCTTAGAAAACACCTTGATGGGGGTTCCCTTGCTTCCGCCGTCTATCTCAGCAGCAATTGACACAGAGTTGAGTGTCGCCAGTAGGGTTCTTTCTCTAACAGGGGCTCGGCGGTTAACTTCCAGTCCCTCGATACCACCCACGAGCCCTCCAGTGCTGTCATTTACAGCAGGTGCACCGGCGGTGAGCCATGGATGTTTCAGACACTGGTCGATAGTGTAACGACGTTCCGGATCCACGATTAGCATACAATCGATCAAGTCAACTGTGAGCATTTTAATTAGCATATGGCGGGGACTCTTAACGTAGATGTTATTATTGAAACAGTTGGGTACTCACGGGCTGGGTCACCGACTGAGTCCCAGTAAGGTGATGGATAGTCAAATCGGCCGCTCTTAATTTGCTGAGAGAGTGTAAAAGGAAAGTCTCGTGAGAAGAGCTCATCAGAGAAAGGCGGGAAGCCACAGAGGCAAATGTACAGCACAACGCCGAGAGACCAAATATCAACGGCTTTGGTGTACTTTCGATTCTTAGTATCGGCTAGAATTTCCGGGGCGACATAGCTGGGAGTTCCGCAAAGTGTTGTTGTAAATGATTCTTCTCCGATAATCTTTGCCAATCCGAAATCGGCCAGCTTCACATGCAAGTTTTGGTCCACGAGCAGGATATTCTCTGGCTTGATATCTCGGTGTACAATGTTACGATCATGCTAGGAGAGGAAGGGCGTTAGAAACACGCTTTGATGACGAAGAAGGCATATTGTGAAAGCATAGGGACCTTACCAGATATTTGATGCCCTGGAAGAGTTGCAGGAACAGTTTCCTCGACTCGTCTTCGCTGAGCTTCTGCTTTCTAACAATGAAGTTGAACAGCTCGCCTTCAGGGGCAAGCTCCAGGACCAAGTAAACGTGGTCGCGTTCAGTGAAGGTATCTTTGAGGCAAAGAACGTTGGGATGGCTGACGCCCATCAGAACACCAATCTCCTGCTGCAGGCCTTCGGTCTTAGACTTGTCCTCCTTGGCGCCGGGATGCTTGGTGAAGATCTTGACGGCATATCGCTTGCCAGTTGACTTCTCTACACACAGATAAACCTCTGCGAAGTGGCCCTTTCCGAGCTTTTCCATGAGCGTGTACTGTTGTGAAAACGCGCTTGTTTGCCGGCTCTGGGGATATCTGAAGACAAATCTTGCTTTGCCGTGAACGGCAATTTCATCCTGGTCCTCGAGTTCGCGACGCTGATTGCGCCCGACGAGAGCCTCGTTGACGTACGTTCCATTGCTCGACACGTCTTCTACAACTGCTACGGTATCTGTCCCGACGTTTTCCGCGAAAATAAGGCAGTGTCGGTTGGAAACGACTCCTTCGCTGACAACCACGTCTACCAACTATTCGTTAGCATTGACTGGTCTCCACATCAAAACTAGGCACCAGTCTCATCAGGTATATCTTACCACACTCGGGGTGACGTCCAATCAGATACCCTCCAGCTGCAACACCCTTTACTTTGGTCTTCTCATATGCCTCTTCTTCCTTCACGGCCGATGACTCCTTGTTGTCTTGCACTGCGCCGTCCGCGGCAGCTTCCACGGTATCAGGAAGGGGACATGAGACGCGTTTTTTGAGCACCAAAGGCTTGTCGCCATATTTAGGGTCCAAGGGGACTAGATAACCCCAAACACCTTCCTTGATCTCGTCCACAACATCGTCAGAGAAAGCCGGGTGCCGGTCGATGAACTGGCTGAGCGGCTGCGTGTCTTGCGGCGGAGACGACAGCGCCTGGCTCTGGCCCAAGCTATCGGGAGCCTTCCTGGGAGTGAGCTCGTCGGCCACGGCTACGGGAGGAGTCGCCGTGTGCTCCTTGGGAAGCTCGGTCGAGCCCTCGGTGGCATTGTTTGTGACGGGCGACGGCAGCTGATGCTCGCGCGACACGGGAGTCTTGTCCGGGTCGGCGTGGGCCAAGCGGTCGGACCTACGGGGCTTCTTCGAGTCTGTACCATCTTCCGGCAGCGAGCCCTGCGAGAGAGAGGTTAGCAACGATGCCAATGGATCACGAAGAGTTGCCGGTGCAGTGACGGGGCGTCGGCGGGCCAGAGGACGTACGCGAGGCCGTTTCAATTGGCTCTTTTCGCTTCGGTGCGCCATGGTCCTCCGAAGCGCTGATCGGAGGCGCCGAATAGGCTTTGGATTATCCTCAGGCGAGGGGGATTCACAGATGTTTGAAGACTGCTTGGTGGTTGGGCGATGCTTGTTCCTCGTATACCTAAGATTACCGTGAATAATATGTCCAGGATGTGAGAAACTGGGCTGGGAGCCTAGAAGGGAAGCACTTTGTCACTGCACTTGGGACCCGCTACAGCACCTGGTGAGACACTGAGACACCCTCTGGTAGCGGTACCTGTCCGATGGGAAGTGGCACGGGAGATGAGAAGTAAGAGGTACTTTTGAGTCACAGCTCGATTACCGGGCGGTGCTAGGGCGTGCTAGGCAATTAAGGTATGGTGCTACCATTAAGGCAGCTTGGGGAGTTCCATGCAAGTAAGAGGTACCTGTCGTCCCTTGCGTCTGGTGCTCTCTCGGTGCGCGGACCAGCTGACTTATTACACTGTCATGGGAGGGTTAAAAATGAATGGTGCTAATGGAAAATGGAAAGGCCTTTCTTTGGTAGATCAGTCCTGTGCTTTTAGTAGTGATTATCAGAACATCCGAGCTGTGGTTGAGCACCATCTCATTCTTGTAGGCAGATTTTGTACCTCTCTGAGCTTGGGGTGATATTAAGTTTCGTATTTCACATGGCTTAGCCGTCTGCATGGCGTTGACAGACAAACTAAAGTCTCGATCATATTTGTACATAGCTCCACGTATCTCGCACTCACATGCCGGCAAATGACTTGCTCGCCATTTAATTCCCTGCAACTTGCAAGGCTGCCTTCGAGGCATCAGTCCCCGCTCCCTTGCCAGATAGTCACCTGCCACAGCCACTTCCTTCACTTGAGAGATACACGAGGTCCCCATTTCCATGACCTTGTAAGTCCTTCTCAGCCTCAGTCACGATAACGATACCGGAGGGGCGCATGGCATCACGCCTTTTCTCAGCGTGGACATTAAAGCGTCAGTGTCACGCTCCAGGTTGTGGCAAAATGAAGTCAGTAGACGCTTCAGCAGGACGCACCTACTTTTGTCGAGTTGCACACGGATTTGCTACCAGAAAAAATCTGCCTACTAGGTATGATTTGTTGCCTCAGGTAGGTACACATGGGAGGACAGCCAAGTCAGCATATTCACATGTGATGAGAGCCTACGCGATTTGCAGTACATACGAACCAACTCTTGTCATCCCGATTATCAGATAGCCAAGATGCCGATGCAGCGTAAGGTATAGCTAACTTGTTTGCTATCTATCTCTGATACCCTCTTTTCCAGCCGTAACATTGGAGCTTTCTCCCCCATCTCATGTTTCCATTAATCATTAATCACTAGTTTTCCTACTACCCAGCACAATTATACCTTTCCAATATTACACTCCCGTGGCCCTCTAACCGTATTTCTCCAGAAAAAACGCTTGGGCACCCATTATCGAGCCTTTTTCCATCGTAATCATATCGGCTCGTGCAAATCTTCATATAGCTTCTCTTTCCAGTCGTCAAGACACTGCTCCAAGAACGCCAGGCCACCCCAAGTCACCGCACCACGTCGCATCACACCAGGCCGCCTCCCCTTGAAAAGAAAAGCCAGATAACAATAATAATGACGTCCATCATCAAAGCAAATGTACATGCGTAGAATCGATACCACTAGCTCATCTGAAGCTGCGGAGCCAATGTGCCTCGTACATTTGATAGCATAGCGTGAATCCCGCCAATCGATCCCAGAATTTGGGCTCCTATTTTTCCGGGATGGGCGACCTTGCCAGCCTCCCCCCTGCACTCACTCGCTTCTGAAGGCGAACTTCCTTGTCTTTCAGAAGCCTATCAGCGGAGCTGCTGCCGCTGGTGGGTAACGAGGGCACCGTATCGTTGCCGCCAATGGTGAACCCTTTGCCCTTCTTCTGCTCGTAATATTGCTGCGCGTACCTTCCGAGCGGGAATGCCGGAAGAGATGCTGGGATTTCCGCGCCATTCTGAATCAGCAGTTCGGCTACGGGGAAAGGCACCGGCTTGTTCTCAGAGTCCGTTGAGCTTTGCCCGGGAATGGGAGACGGTGAGGCTGGGTCGGCGGCCGCAAGCGCTAGCCACACAGCGTGCGTCCCTCGCATCCTATCCACAACATTTGGGTTTGCCCCCAGCGCCAAAGCGTAGAGTACTTGCTGGATCTCGTTCTTCTTAATAGCAGCCAACAAAGTTTCGTCCGCTGAAGCGTATCGTGAAAGTGTCGGCGAAATAGGATCGACAAATGCGCGTTCCACGTATTTCGCAGTGATGTATCTTAAGCGCGCTCGCGGTTTGCTTGCGCTCCTAGCTTTTGAGTCTGGTCGAGTTTAGCTTCCCAGACCATGTTGGACACTCGGTTACCAACGAGGAGGAGCATTTCGACAATATCGAGAGTAAAGGATTTGATGTCCAGAGTGAGAGAGCGTATCTTGCTGACGTGCGTTCCCAACGAACGATGGATGCCGCCGCATTCGATGCAAAGAATAATGCCCAAATTGATCGACACCCATTCAACCTTGATATCAGAGCCGCAGTCAGCACAGTAGCAGTTTCCTTGGTCATTGTCTCGCAACATCTGCAATAGCCTGTCTGGATGTTCATCGTAAGTCGAGCTGGGCATCCGCACTGGACTGGGCCGTGCGCCAACCGTTGTTCTTCGGAACGGAATCCCGCTATTTGCATTGGAGTGATGCGAGTGGTGGGAGCCATGGACGGATTGGATCTTGCCAGTGAGAACGGAGCCGATGTCCCTCTTAAGAGAAGAATCAGACCCCCTTGATGTTGCCTGTCGATCCCGGTAAGCTCGGCCCTCCACGGCGCTCTGCAAAGCATTGTTGATGGACAAAATCCAGCTGTTCATATCCTCCTCGGACGTTGCTTGATACACCCGCTTAAAATTGGGCGTGATAACCTCGAAACAAAATCGCCGCTCGGCATTTCTGGCTTCGCGGACCGAAGCCATGCGGAGGTCAATTGGGTCCATGTGGAGATCCAACTTCTGCTTCCAATTACTGTATTCGGACAGTTTACCCTGATCTAGAACGATCCAAAATCTGTATGTTGTGTTAGTGTGCGTGCCCAGACATCAGTCGACCTAGGGAGGTGGGTTACATACTTGTGCCATCCCTGCTTGTTCAAGTTGCGAGGGTCAACGTGCCCGCCTGGCCGGTTCAATGCCCAGAGAAGGCCTTCCTTTCTCTGTGATAAGTTTGATTGTAAGCTACTCTGGTCCTCGAGATCACGGATGCCTTTGAACTTTGAACTTTGGCTGGGGCTACCGATAGCCGAGGCTTGGCCGATATCCACAGGTGCGGGAATAGTCGCTGTTGTTTGCACGGCGCCGCTCGAGGTCGAAGGTTTGAGCTGAGAGCCCGTGCTTTCAGCTCTTCCAAGCTCCGTATCTGAGGTATGGGCTGTGCTGCTGTTAGAGTTTGCCACTATAGTTGCGGCGCTGCCGAGGCTGGCTTGTTCCGGTTCTGTGTACGTCTTGTTGCTCTTTTCTAGTTGACGCCGCTTCTCCTCACGCTCCCTTCGCTGGTATTGGTATTCCTTGTCGGCCTCCAGGACCTCGTTGGCCAGAGCCACAAGCTGAGGGCGAAGATTTTCAATCTTTTGCGCTGTAGACAAGAATGAACCCGTCTGTGCATCAGCAAACTTTGTCAGATGTGACAACACCTCTTGGTCTTTGCGACCACCATGGAGATCCTGGACGAAACTTGAGTAGTCGAAGCGCTTCAGCTCGAAATTTCGCCGCTTGTTTTGATATTTAGAATCGCTTTCAGCAAGCTTCTTAGCCTTGACTGAGTCTTGACGCTGTCCAAGATATCGTGAAACATAGGCATAATAGTCTTTGCTCTCTTCCTCGAAATCTCGCTTCTTATTTTCTGCTTGCTTAATATCAAACTGATATAGTTTGGTGATGGGTTCGATAATGATTTTCTGAAGATTCGCTGTATTTTGGCGTTCATAGGCCAGGATTTCTCGAGAAATCTTGTCAAAGTAGTGCTCCAATGCAGGCTGAACGGCGTTTGCATTCGTAGACGAGGCTTCGCGCAACGCATCCACAAAAGCGACAAATGCTTCGTTGGCTTCGGTTTGAGATGTATGAACTTGTTCTGCTCTCTTTAACACCTTTTTCATCTGTGCGCGCATGTTTCCGGTCTTTTGTTCAAGTGCTTTCAGTGTGGCGCGGAAAACAGGACCATCGTCGGCTACAGTAACGTCTTCGGCTGGCCTGGGAACGCATTGTACGTCTACCTTTGCAGATTCTTTAGTTTGCGGAACAGGGGGTAGGTTCATCTCTCCAGGGGTGAGCAAGGGGGAGAGCGGCTGCTCGTCAATATCTGCGGCGGCGAGGCGAGAGTCGACCGATTGAGCTGAAGCAATTCGGATCTTGGGTGGTGACGCCAAAAGGAACGGTGCCGAGGGGGAGCTGGGCTGAGTTGGTGTTGTGTATGAACCTGAAAAGAGGTTTGTCAGCAACAAGAAGACTTTGCAACTTTAACCGGTCGAGCATACTTGAAACCCAATACGAAAAAGCAGCGAGAGTGTGCAATCGGTGAGCGCGTGAATCGTACTCGACAAACTTGAGACAGTCAGCTTCACAGTCCATGGGAAATAGGAGGTATGCGACGAACGCTGCAAGAGTTCCTCCAGCCACCGCCTTTGTCTTCCTGGCGACTAGGAGCTTTCCATTTCCACGTCCATTCGAAGGACACCGCGGCGCTCCCGCTTGTTGAATAATCTCCAACAAGAGCCACATTGTCATTTTTATGCAAATTGGGATTGGCGTGGAACTCTCGGGTGACTAGGTTCTCGACTTCCTTTGAGGTGGAAGCGTAGACAAAGGTGAGGCCAGATATGTTGGTATCGGTCGACGCTGTTTGGCCGTCGGGATTTGGCGAGTTTGATAGCGCGGGCTGCGTCGTCTGGCGGATAACAAATGCGAAGGTAAATATAAGCTCATCATCGCCGCTTAGCTTGAGTAGGAAGTTGGGCGGTCCATTGCCGTTGGAAGACTCGGGGTCCTGATCCCGAGGATGTTAGCTTCAGGAGCGGGATAAACAAAGAGGTTGCGCAGGGCTAACCTGGACAAATTCTATGGGGTTGCTGTCGCCCGGAGGTCGCGCGGCGCTCACTCTGGTTGCCGGGAATGCGTTGGGAGTGATGTGAATGGAAGTGCGCTTCCGCGGGTTCGTAACAACAATCGAGGTGATGCTCACTGCAGGCTTAGGTCAGTACGTCAAACTGTCGCAGATCCGGTCAGGGATGGCACGCACGGCGATTCTGGTCTCTGAGATACAGAGTCGACCCATCGTCGGGTCTGCTACTGACATTGCCCATGGCGACGAGAGCTCAGCGGAGGCCAGCAGCGGGAGCTGGGGAATGGCGATACTGAGAGGCGAGCGAGCTGGCAAAGGGAAGATGGCGCGGGGCTCGAGGCGGGAAGCGGATCGTCATCTGGAGGCCAGAAGCAATCAGACAGGCCGCAAGAAATGCTTGGATAAGTGATGACAGCAAATGTATGCGGTGGTTGAGTGCTGCAAGACTGCGTGCGATGCGGGAGAGGAGAGGAGAAGAGAAGAGTTCGGAGGGCGACAAGGCGAGCCGCACGCAGAAGTCGGGGAGGTGAATAATAAAGAGTTTGGATGTTGCAGAAGTATACCGCGGCCACAGACGCGCCTATAATGGCTGAATGGGTATCAGGTGGAACTCTGCTGGGTTTGGCCACTGAAGGTGACCTGGAGCGCAGGGCTGTGGAGATGTGGCTTCAGCTACCAGGCACCGCTAAACGCCTTCAAGGAGGCGCCTGTTACAGATAAACATCCATCTGAGCTCCTCTTTGTTAGCGCTGGCTGGGTCAAGGTTCTTTGTTCAAACCGACTGAGCCACGAAAGGCTTGCGTTGGGCCTGGCTGGGATTTACGAGAACTAGATGCAATGGTTGAATGGCTATCGATAATGCGATCAAGCAGTTGAGCCGTTGCCGCCAAGAAAGTATCTAGGTGGTAGATCGTCTTACTCATTGCATTTCTTTTCCGCGTAAAAGGAACTCCAGGTGATCTTGGCCGCTGGCGGGTACCATGCGGTACTCCGTGGATGGTAGAGGTACCCGTAGGCTAAAGAACTTCAATGCAACAGTTTTTGATTATTACTAGGTACCTATTGAGTAATCCCGGACTCTATTCAAGCTGGATAATGCTTTGTTTCTAGTTACCTGAGTATCAATGCTATGGAATGATTGATGTCATTAAGCTTCTCCGCACTACTTCAAGGTACTAACTGACAGCATCATGGGTGCTAGACGAGACAAAGCAAGATGGTGGCGAGATCTATCTAGCCTCACACGTGCCATGGGAGCATGTGAATCCGACGCGCGTGCGTGATGTAAAAATATCTACAACACCGGCAATGACGGGGCTGATGGCATGGACATAGACTGCACTACTGTACTTACTCAAGGCAGAACCTATTCTTAGGTTAGGTAGAATCAATACTCCGTACAACTATCATGACTGTCATCTTCGTGGAGTTACAAATTAAAACACCCCCTCCAAAGCACAGCAAAGCGGGGTTTCCAAGGGCAACTTGTGCCAGTTGGTTCCTATCGTCCCTTTGGACCAATTGAAGAAGAACAATGTGACAACCCCGGAATTTTCGACCATGGATGTTAAAGCCTCTCGATACTCTCTGCATGTACTCGTATCACAATATCACAATGCATGTACACTTTCATTGAGACTCCAAGCCCCGACCAGACCAGCAAAGGCTCAGTAAATATCGCATAAGCCCGTGTCATTACCCGTGCTCAATGTCTCGTTATAGATCAGTGGCTGTGGGGTCGCACTCTGCTTCGTATCCATATCCCTTCGCACATCCAATGGACATCAATTGCGTCCGTCAAACGATTTAGCGCCCCTCTGCAACAAAAGCCCGGTTCCTGATTGCGCATCCCGTGGCGCATGCTTGGACGTCTTCCAGGGGGGTTCGCGCTTAAAAGAGCACCATCAGGAGATGACGTTCAGGCGCTGCTGTCCCCACAGGTCAGTTACACCACCAAACCTCCATCCATCCATTCTAATTAGCAGTGGCCTCTCTTCCCAACACCACGTAGTCGATACGAATCTCTGCAACACCGTCCAGCCCTTTGTTGTCTTTTTCTTCCTTCAAGCGTCGCCCACTAGCCGCCTTCGAGCCTCGGCTGCCTGCTCGACCCCCCCTTTTAGATTCAGTCCGGCTATGAGGCTTAGCATCCGCCGTGGGCTTGGGCATCATTCTGCCTGCTGAGCGTCGCCATGTCGTCAGCGTCGCACCGCCAGTCGTACCAGCCTCAACATGGGCACAGCAATAGCAGCAAAGACATGGGAAGATCGCGGCCACAGTCTTCAGCGCAGCATCCTGTCGACCCCGACGAAGCTCGAAGCTTTGCGCTGCGCACCGCCTATCTGCACTACCTGTTGCAACCCAAAGCCAAACGAAAGCAATATGTCCCGGTTCCAAAGGTGCCCACTCGAACGCACACCAGCGTGGGACAGCTCGTGCAAGACTTTGTCTCGGGAACCTCTACAAGCATCAAGCTCCCTCATAACTTCGCTGCCGCTTTGCTCGACCGTGTAGGTGGCGTGTTGAGGGGCAGCGAGGCCCTGCCCGGTTACAGCGATGCTGCTGTCAAGAGAAGCTTTGCCGAGGCGTATACGGCGTTCTCCGAGAAGACATTTCGAAAGACGATTGAGAAGGAAAGGAAGTTTGAGCCCTTGGTCTTGATCTTCTATTCTGCAGCGACGAAAGCCGCCCAGAAAGGAAAGGCAGCTGACGATGAATCCGACTCCTGGAAGCTACTCCCAGACCGCCACCTGGCCATGTTCGTGAGGCTTGCCGCAAATGTCATGAAAGACCTGGGCCACGACCGAGATCGACCCGAACTAATGACTAGGCTCAAAGATCTAGAGACCAAGCTTCTTCGAAACGATCAGGATCTGGTCAGCAATAGCACTGCTGGTACGGGCACCACAATCGAAGTGATTGTGCCCCTGAGCTATGAGGTCAAGGACATGCCCATGGTGCAGGTGGTTGCAAGCATTTTTGGAATGGGCCTCTCAGAGGTTCAGAAGGAACTCAACGCAAACCGTCAGGTATGGACAGAAGAGGCCGCTCTCAAAGATCTCAAATCATACCAGACTAGGCTTAATGCCAATCTACCTGGCACGTTGAGCAGTCATGATTTTGATGTTGAAGATGGCTTTACCGAGTGGAAAAAATCCGAGGCTACACATCTCTCACAGATGATGATGGATATCTTGACTGCCAAGCCAGAGTTGGCAAAAACCAAAACCGGTCCCATCGATAAATCGTTGCCGAGTCGACCGGGATCACTTTACGCAGATGACCAGGCATATGCTGATCTGAGCCGTGTGATATCTGACCCAGATTCCTCTTCCTTTGCCTTTGATCCATCCATCAGCCTAAGTTCCTTAGCGATTGGCGAATCAAGCAGTATCAGAACCGTAGATGAAACGATATATACGTTTACACCCCCTAACCCCAGGGCATTTTACAAATTCATTCTTCAGCAAGCAATGCTGTTTGACCAGATCCATGCCGACCCCAACATGGACTACCAGCCGCTGTCACACAAGTCCATGGATCTGATGAATGAGCTTTGTGTACGGTGGCGCATACCGCAGTTCTCGCGACTCGTCGTTCTCCTAGAAGCAGCCGCCAATCAATTCATTGAGAAAGAGATAGCCCCCGAAGACCTTGATGCTGTCTTTGACATGATCAAGTCCCCGTCACAGGAGCTCAAGAAGCCGCCCCATATACATCAATACAACGCACCCCTGACCGATTTTGACCCTAGCCGTTGGACGATGCATGATTTTGCCGCTTACCAGCACACTCTTCATATTCTTCACGATGCACTGCTGCAAGAACTTTACGATCTCCTAGAAGGGTGCTACGAGGTGAAACCTCCAAACATTGGACCTGTCATGTACCTTTTAGAGAATCATATCGGTCAAGACTCAACCTTCTCTCCTCGAACCGAGGTCATGGAGGACTTTAGGAAGCTCTTAGTTGAGCGTCTGGCCCACAAAGCTACGGAAATATATCACGAAAATATGCAGAAACAGATACCAGAGCGAAAGGAAGAATGGGACTTTGCTCACGTTGTCAAACTTGGCAAGGCAGTGACCAAGGTGTGTGACCGAATTCGAAAGCGATACAAAAAGACTGCAAGCATTATGGGGGTCGATCCGTTGAGCGTTTTGGTCTATGAGGTGTTTCCGAAATTTGAACAAGATGCAAGCGCCATCATCCAAATCATTATGCAAGGGGCCAGCGAGGGAGGCGAGGAAATCGACATCCAGGACGGCTTTGAGCTCTACAAGGAGCTAAAGGAAATCCGCGGAATTCACGAAGAGTTTCTTCCCAAAGAGCCTTTTGCCTTCAACATTGAGGACTTACTTGTCGACTTTGTGTGGCGCTGGCTACACTCGGCCGAGACTCGGATGACGGATTTTGTAGATGAAGCAATCAAGCAAGATCAGTTCCAAGTCAGGACAGAGAGTCCAGATCAGATCCCTGGAGACGCGCAACGGCATAGTGTGTCCATTATAGACATGTTTATGCTGTTCAACCAGACAGTAGATCAAGTTTTCAAGCTGGAATGGGCCAATGCAGAGCACCATGCCAGGTTCATGACCTCGTTGGCAAAGAACTTTTCCACGGGTATTGGTCGGTATTGCGAAACGGTTGACCAACAGTTTGCAAAGGAAATGGATCGGCCCTCTGCCCAGGAGCTCGCACAACAAACCCAAACTACCCAGGAGAAGTGGATGCAGTATGCCAAAGACGCATGGAACAACAAGGAAAAGGCTGAACCATTTCAGTTCTTCCCAGAGGTAAGCCTCAAATAATTTTATGCAATTACTCGTCCATTTATAGTTCAGGCTAACTTAAATTCCCCCATAGTCTTTTGTTAAGCTCAACAACATCGAGTATGCCATGCAAGAGCTTGACAAGTTAGAAAAGACAATGAATGTCGAGGCTTGTGCGGCTTTGCTAGAAAAGAAAGATGGACCTAAGAAGAAGACACGAAAGCCAAACAAGTATACGTTCACCATCAAGGTTGTAGAGGCTGAGGATCTCAAAGCTTGCGATCCGTCAGGCTATAGCGACCCGTACGCAGTCTTTGGTGACGAGTATCAGAAGCGACTTCACAAGACGCGTATCATTCACCGGAACCTAAACCCTCGCTGGGATGAATCGTTTGACATTACAGTCCAGGGACCCGTTAACGTCATTGCGACGATATGGGACTATGATACTTTCGGAGATCATGACTACGTCGGGCGAACCTCTCTCAAGCTGGACCCCAACCACTTTGGAGACTATCTCCCCCGAGAGTTCTGGCTGGACCTGGACTCACAAGGCCGCCTGTTGATTAGAGTCAGCATGGAGGGAGAGCGTGATGACATTGTATTCCACTTTGGAAAAGCTTTCCGCCACCTAAAGCGCACGGAAAGAGACATGGTTCGAAAAATTACGGATAAGGTATGTTGTGTTCTATATGTAATGTATATCAAGATTCAGGTCAGCTAACCCAACTTCAGCTCACCGTTCAAATTAACGAAACCCTGTCGCTGGAGACTCTTAGGACCCTTATAGGGTCTGGAGGCGTAGGCGCATCGATTACGAGTCTGTGGAAGAAGCGAACGTCCACCAATACCCCTTCGACAGGGCCTACCCAGGCGCAGATTGAGAGCGCTCTCACCAATCTGTTTTCTTATTTCGATGACAACTTTGCCATTATGAAGATGACCCTAACAGACGCTACAATGATAGCTGTTATGACTCGTCTGTGGAAAGATGTCCTCATGACAATTGAGAATCTTCTCGTCCCACCATTGTCAGAAAAGCCGTCGACGCAAAAGCCTCTCTCGCGAAGAGAGCTCGACATTGTGTATCACTGGCTGGAAATGTTGTTCGTCTTCTTCAATGCCAAGGATGAGCACTCGGGCGAGCAACTCGGAGTTCCCGCCGAAGTACTCAAGTCGCCTAAGTGGCACGAACTGGCCTCGCTGAACTTTTTCTACTTTGAAGATACCAGCAATCTCATTCGGGAATCGGAGCGCATGGCTGCGGCCTCAGCACAGCGAGCTCAGCAAGCTTTGCAGCAGCAGAATCAGCCGCAAAGCCAGTCGAGTAATAGGTTGGCAGTGCCGTCAAGCTTGGGAGCATCTCTGGGCGGGGCCGGCTCGTTTGCAAGTATGGGCACCATCAGGCGTGGTAAGAGTATCATGATGAGCCGCAATCTGGGCACGATGCGCAAGGCCAAGGAGGCGAAGCGACGCGAGATGCAGGCAGATGCCAGTGACGATATGATCTTACGAATCCTGCGTATGCGTCCTGAAGCGGCAAACTATCTCAAGGAGAGACAGCGTCAAAAGGAACGACAGGCCGCGACGGCAGCTGCAGCACTCATTGTCAGGAACAGCGTGAGCCAAGGCTGGAATTCTGGACCGGCCTTTTCTGGCGCGCCGTTTGGGCGAAACAGCCTTTTGCCTAACAGGAGATGAGATCGTGGTGAATGAAAATAACGAAAAGAAAAGGAGGGTGGGGGTGATGGAATATGTGCAGCGTATGTGAATGAATCAGCTGGGGAAAGGAAGTGTGGTTTACCCAAGGGGTTTTTGTGATGAACGCAGCTCCATCTTTGCTTCTGTACCTTGTCTTTAGTGATTTATTGACTGGCCCTGGCGGGAAGAGGCCTCATCAGATACCCTTATGAGTGTAGGTATATACCGAGGTCATAGATTGAGACGGTTTGATTTTACGACCATGTCGAGCATTTTGAGACGGGGGTGGCATTGCGAGCCTAGCAAGATAGTTAATTTCAGCGTGCTATGAGAGTTATCATTCCCAACGTGATGTAGATGACAAGGCCAAGGGGATAAAAATGAGGTTAAGCAACTTCATATTTTGTCTCAATCTATTTGGTTTGTGTGCGATATTCCCCCCTAAAATCTCGGTGAATTGTCAAATATTGCCTTTTTTTCTCCCTCCAACCACGCCAAAACCAGACTTGCAATTTTTATATCTAGGCAACCTCCCTTTTTTGTCAATAGCAGAACGTCTCCATCCATCACCGTCTATGCAAGCTCGATACGGATACCAGCAGTAGACTCTCCGCTAGGAGAATATTCTCTTCTCCAGACTATCAATATTTCCCAGAGTCTTCGTCCGAGTTATTGTCTCCCCGTGCTTGATTCACGGTAGAACCACAGCCGGTATAGTCGATACCGAAGTTTTTGGACGCCATGACCTGGTTGTTGTAAAGAATTTCAAAATCTAAAGTTACTCCGTTTGATGTCATCTTCACATCGTATTCAATGTACCTAATGACCTTGTTTTTGGAGTTTATCCACGTAGGTAGGCTGTTGAATTCAGGGACACTCTCCCAGCGTACGTTGCAGAGTTGCTTGACTGTCTCATCACATCTTTTTGACGGAGCAGTTGCTGTTGAGTAGATGATTTCGGTTTCAATTCTGTTGGTCGGTTTCGTGAGGTTTCGCCAAAAGCGTTTAGTAATAGGCTCGTCTACGGGAATGGTTTCACCCTCAAAAGTTGTTAATTCATGATTAAGCTTGCTTTTGGAGGTGTAGTGACTCACAATGTGTAAAAACCAAGCTGTCTGGTCCTTGGCTCCGAAGTCCTGCTCGATTTCAAACCAGTCTTTATCCCGTGGATCATACTTGTTCGCATCCCATGGTGTATAATAACAAATCGTGCCGTAGCTCATTCTTGCTATCCGAGAACTTACTGTGGGCTCAGTTGAATCGTCAGACTGCTCGAGCCCCTTTATTACGGCCCCTCGGCAGACTGCCGTCCAACTATATGACCATGAAAAATAAATTAATCAGTATTATTTCCCAATCGAGATGCTAAAAAACACTTACGGTTCTGCACCTGAGCCTTGTAGTACTTCGGTCTTCTCTTTTTGGCCCTTCTTTCGGTTCAATTGGTCTTGAAGCCGAGTGTAAAGAACCAGCTGCCTGCCAAATCCACCGACTAGGACGAGAAACTGGATAAAATATTAGCGTTGTAACCGGCAACGAAATACTACAAATGTCATACCTTGGGCTCCTTTTTGTATTTTATCTTGACACTTTCTGCTTGGATAGCCACCAAAGTCTCTATTTCAGCCACTATTGGTTTAAAAATACTCTGGACGTCTTTGCTGTTTATTAAACAAATTAGTTGGTATTTACGAACTCCGTTAATTGCAGCTTTAAATCGCCCGCCTAGCAGGACTTACGCATTAAACTTGATGTCTGAGAAGCGGAACTGATCATGAGTCCTTTTTCTGTTTGACCCGCTGCTAGGTATCTGAACCGACCAGTGTTGATTAGTGTTGCGAAACTGAGGTTTGATGCCATTCTCCCAATCGTTCTGTATAATGCGGTTCAACGCTCCATTTTCTTCAAGGATTTGGAAAGCACCTGCAGAGGTTTTGTTAATTTTGCTTCGAAGGGCTGTTAGAAACATCTCATCCAAGAAGGTAGCGCCGCAAAGCTTTCCTATACATCATGTTAGCTGTTGTAGGTCATCATGGAATGGGTGACATTATACCGTCTCCTTTGACGCTTTCTTCAACTCGAATTGGATCAGTTTGGATGACGGTGTAGGTGATGACATCCTGATTTTAATGTAAGCTATGATAAGAGCCAAAATGATTTCTTTGGAACTTACTACAGTACCTCCACCAGCGTCGCAAACAATTAAATGGTCTCCAACCTTGGCATAGCCGTTAGTTTGTGAAAACAAATCTGCTACATCCAGAATGCTCTTACCTCTATATTCGGCCGGCTATACGCGCACATGTCATTTATCGTAGCCAAAGCAGCTGCTTCCGGTTCCGTAAGGAATCGCAGGACTGTATCGCCAGCAATTCGAGATTCCAGAATGCCGGCCTTTTCTATGGCCTTATGCATGCGAACCTGAGCATAGGCGGGCCAGATAGCAGGAAGTGTGACAACAATCTTGAATCTAGAAATGTCCACCAACTGCCCACCAACAGCTCTCCTAATGTTCGTGACGCTATGCTTCCATAGCTCCCGTAGATAGTCGCTGATAACATCTTGGACGTGTTTGTTCGACTCCCGCAAAGATTTTTGAGCAGCTTGGATTTGTGCTGCATTGCGAAGTTCTTTGGGAATGTCGCCCTCGTCTAAGAGACAAAGCTTGAACCACTCGAATTTGAGTGAAGATGCTTTCTCCGGGACAGTGTAACCCCAAGAAATCTCGCCTTTATCGTCGTAATGGATGACGCTCGGGACCTTTTCTTTGTCACTGCAGTGATTCTTGACGGCATCCCAGTTCGTTATCATGTTGATACGACCAGGCCGGCTTGAGGTAGTCCAGGCCACGCCCGAATAGCTGCAAAAAGTCAGCCATTTTCTTGTTATGTTTGTCAAGACGCTGTAGGCTTACGTTGTACCAAAGTCTATGCCTATAACAATCATGGGATCTTGGTCTTTTTCCCCGTCAGTGGCTGCTTGGGTTTCATACGGCTGAGGCATGATTGCTGGCTATGAGCAGATGCTCTTGCGTGGTAGAATTGCTCTCAGCAGATGAAGGTGGGAAGGAGTGCGCTAAGCTGCGAGCAGAGTTAAGAGAGAAGGTTTGCACCTGGCAGCTTTCTGGCTTTTGATACCTGCGTAAGAGAACCTGAGGCATCAGTGAATTAAACGGAAGGAGTGATTAAATTCTCAACAGAAACTCAGTAGCACGCTTCCTTCCACATGCTTCCTTCCAAACGCTTCTTTACAAACGCTTCCTTCCCCACGCTTCCTTCAGCATACTTCCTTGAGTAAGAACAAAAGCATCATTACATCACGCCCAGGAGAAACCTCAGCATCTTTCAGCCTCTCCAGCGTGCACCGATCAGCAATGCCAACGAATATGCCCACAGCCGCTAACGAAAATGGTGAGGATTCCCACTTTACAGATCCATCTTCTAATTGAACCTGCTTGCCTCCATTCGTTGAATGCCAAGTTGACAATTGAGAAGAAAACGAAATGGCCGCCTATAATACTTCACAGACAGAGATACATGAGCAAAATGTACCTCAAAACGCCAACTCTCACATATATAACCAAGAGCTAGTGAACTCAGGACAAATGGCAATCAGCCAGCATCTGATTTCATGTGCTAGAAAGCGAATTCGCGATGGAGACGAAGAAGCGGACGAGCTTGCGTTGCCCACGAAATACAGCAGAATGCGCACATCTGCGATACCCGGAGTGGAGAATTGGGAGGCATTCACTCTGTGTCAGCTGGCTCAGCGTGATCCTCAGATTGTATGTGATCTGCTTGATGCCAACAGGGCTGATCTCAAGAGACATCAGATCAAAATCAAGTCACTGGAAGCACAAATCGAGAGAGAAGCAAAGTCCCACGAGGAAAAGTGTTACACACTCAGGAATAAGATGATGACACTTAGAATTGAGAACCAAAAGCTTCTTCTTCAAAAAAGGGAAGATTTTGTCACAAAGAAGGCATCCGATGACACCATCAAGAGCATATGGTGGCAGTTGTCTTACAAGATTAAAAATATCGTTAGTTACCACTTTACTGAGTGGCCTCAAGACGATACGATTTTCATCAAACGTATCGAGTACGATCGAAATGCGGAGTCCATCTCGGCAGGCCAACTTTTTGCCGTACGAGACAGCATCAAACGGCGTCACCTATGGCATAGTCTATTCTGCCAAATCTTTGATGGTCTTAGTTATTCCTATTTTGGAGATATTAGCAGGCCAATAGCTTGCCTTATTGCGGATCTAGGTACGCCTGGAAATTTACGTTCACTTCTTGCCTCCTATCTTTAGCAGAAATGGCTGACATCTCTTCTGTGACAGATCCTTATAATCTTCCTTGTCCTCAGTATCTCCAAATGATTAGCAGAATCAAGTCTACTCTTGACCTGGGCTTTAAACAAGAGAGGTGCACTTGGAGCATTAGCACACTGGAGCAGATCATTCGGGACACAGTTGCTCAATTCAAAGATCTTGTGGCAGCCAAGAATTTGTACGAATTTGAAGGCGATCTGAGCAGAGTATTCTCAGATGCGTGGAAGCTCTACAATGTCATGATGACATCCGATGCTATCTTTATCATGCAATGGTTTGATAAGGGCGACGATGACGACGAGTACCTTTATGATCCGGAGACGATGGAACTTGTCAACGCCCATGATACTAGTGAAGCACCAAAATATGTCACGATGGTCGAGTCACCGGTACTATGGAAAATTGGAAATGGGGACGGTAAAGGCTTCGACTCTGCCACGGTCCTATGCAAACATTGCGTGTTTCAGTGGGAGGACGCGAATGAGCCCAGTACGCCTACTTGAAACATTTCATCACCGTAGGGACATAGGCTTGAGGTGACGCCGGGGCGCATGATTAATGAGCTTGGGGTCAGAATGATTCTTTTTTACCTGTTGCTATATAGAGTGCATTTGGTTCGTGGAATGACAAATAATGGCCCGGTGGTAGCCATCTAGAAAATTAGGGGACGCTAGGAAGAACATCTGGCAAACATTAGTTGGCTTTTAGGTAGCCATACTATTGGTATTCAGATCTAGCTAGTAGTTAAGGGGAGGTGGTAGGAACTCCGTTTTATGACTACGACTTGGCTCGCAGTTTCACATATGAATTAAAATCTCCATTATTGGTGATAACACCAATTTTACTTCAACGATCACTTAGCTCACAGCTTCAACTTTGATTTCCGGTATCATATCATCTTCATCCTGCCCTATACTAGTTCTTATACATCCGAGATCATGCGAAATAGCTAATATACTAATCAAGCTAATACTTTGGTCGTTTAGAATGCCCCCAACAAGATATGTTTAGGGAAAAACTGTTATTCTCTAGCCAATTGAAAGCCAAGAACTCAGCTCTCTCTCTTCACTGTTCTGGGATCCTGGTAGAGATATAGTCATCCCAGCTTGAACCTCCTTGGTTTGGTGCTTCAGCTCTATCTGATCGAGACGGCACATAGGTGGTACTGTCATCGTCATCGTCGTCGTCATCCCCATCAAGGTGGCTAACAGAACGACGGGCCGTGGTACCGCTCTCGCTGTAGTCAACTGCGACGTTCTTTGATGCCACGATCTTCTCACCATGCGAAATCTCAACATCCAGGGATACGCCATTCGAGGTCATCTTGATGGCATAGGTGAGCCGTTTAAACATCTGACCCCTAGAATTCTTCCACGAGGGCAGCTCATCGTACTTGGGAACGCTCGACCAACGGACTTGGCAAAGTTCTTTGACTGTCTTGTCGCATCTTTTGGAGGGAGTAGTAGCGTCGGAGTAGATCAGATCTGTAGAGATGCTTTCCGCCGGCTCTTCGAGATCTTGATGGAACGACAATTCAATCGATTTGCCCACTTTCATAGTTTCACCCTTGATGACCATTAGCATTTCTCACGATCAGAGATATCATGGGGGACTTACAATGCGCAGAAACCAGGAAGTCTGGTCAGCGGCAATGAATTCTCGTACGATGGGGTTCCATTCCTTGTCTCGTACATCGTGATCCTCTTCACGCCACGGCTCCACATTGCAAATTGTGCCGTAACTCGCTCTCGCAATCCGCGAACAAATCGCCGACTCTGTACCGTTGTCAGACTTCTCGAGCCCTCGAATAGCTGCACCGCGGCAGACTGCCGTCCAGCTATGTCATTAACAACAGCAAAAGTCAGCTCCTATTAGCAGCAGATATAGCGGGGTTGCTTACGGTCGTGCTCCTGAGCTCTGCAGAATTTCTACCCTGTCTTTCAGACCTTGTCTCAGGCAACTATACAGATGCTGGCATCGCCCGAACCCACCAACCAAGATCACAAACTAGCATTATTCGTTAATGTTTAATCAAGGTAACTCAATGAAATCTTCATACCTTGGGAAGCTTCCTGTAGCGCCTCTTGACCTCTTGGATTTGGGCCGTCACAAGTTCCACGATCTGGTTCATTATCGGGCTGAACACATCAGCAATCTCTTGGCTATTGGGGTTAATAGTCAGCAAGTGCGTTTATCGGATTGAGCGACTTGTTGCAAAGAACTCACTTGCTGAATACAATCTCTGGACAGCTAAACTGGTCGTGGTCCCTCTTCCGCGATGCGATGGGTATTTGAATCGTCCATTTTCGGCCGTCACTGCAAAACTGTGACTTTATTCCATTTTCCCACTCGTTATTCATGATTCGAGCTACTCCATCTTCCCCAAGCTTTTCCTAAGAAGCTAAAGGGATTTTGGTCTTGAGGAGGTGTCGAAAGCGCTCGTCCACAAAGGTAGCGCCACATAACTTTCCTAACTATGGAATCAGCTGCATTGGCCAAGACTGACAGATTTGAGAAAAGGGATTCCATACCGTCTCCTTTAACGCTTTCTTGAATCTTCATTGGATTTTGACGAACAACGGTATAGGTAATCACATCCTGTGAATCATGTAAGCTCTCAAGAACTTGAAGAGTGGCTATGGAATGACTAACCACTGTGCCTCCGCCAGCATCACAAACGACAAAGTGGTCGCCAGTCTAAGCACAGTTCAGTCAGTAATGCAAGATTAAATCAGACGCGATCAGATGCCCCTACACTCATGTCAGCTCTGTCAGACATGTCTCGCAACGTAGCCAAGGCTGCAGCCTCAGGCTCCGAGATGAACTCCAGAGTAGTGTCAGTAGCATTTCGCAAATTGAGAATTCCAGCCTTGAGAATTGCCTCTTTCATCCTGAACTGGGCATATGCAGGCCAAATTGCCGGCAGAGTCACGATGACCTTGAACGCAGAAAGCTCGACGATGGAAGCCCCCTCAGCTCGCTCGATGCAGCCAATAGTATACTTCCATAGCTCTCGCAGATAATCACTGATAACCTCTACTGCATGGGTTTCTAGTTTTTCCAAGGCGTTCATTATCCTTTGGAGATGAGTCGAAGCTCGTAAGTATAGCGGGATATCTTCCTTGTCGATGATACAGAGCTTGAACCAGTTCAGGGTGGACGCTCCAATAGGGGCAGCGTAACCCCAGAGCGGTGCTTCATTTTTGTCCGAATAGGAAATGGTTGTCGATACCTTTTCTTTGTCGCTATTGAAAGTAAAACTCGATTTCCAGCTCGTGACGATGTTGACCTGCTCTGGTCGAGTTGATCTGGCCCATGCCACGCCTGAAAAGCTAAATGCGGCCAGAAGTCAGAGTTCTGTTGTCGACAAAGGCATAGCAGAGTAAACTTACGTAGTTCCAAAGTCGATGCCTATGACAATGGTAGGATCGCCGTCAGAAACTTGACGCGTTTCTCTCCCAGCGCCTCTTTGTTTACGGGTAGGTCGAGGCATGGTCAATACTTGTCAACCTGAAAATGGTAGTTGATAGAGCAGATATCAGTGGTTCTCAAGAGATGGGAGATGTGCAAAATATTTGGTCGTCAAGAAATTCATGCATAATCAAAATCCGTAGATTCAGTGCCATTTATTTGAAGAGGGAAAAGTGAAGCACAGGTGGAGCGGCAGTGAAATGAAGTGAAGGTGAAGAGGTGAATGTGCATGGTCCGCTCCTTATGCCAGCTGGCAGATGGCCGGCAGAGCAAAAGCAGCGCCCATGTGATTTTTCACATCTCTCTTTCTGCTAATAAATCTTTCATTTATTTCTCTCTTCATCTTCTCCTTTCATTTCTTCTTTTTTCCTTCTCTATTCTCGTGAGTGACGATGTCTGCACACGATCAAGCCAGCTCTCCTCTGGGAATGCCTCCCAACAAAGGGTCAACCTCCATCCAGATTCTCGATGAAGAAAGTGGTAATAGGCAACAATTCCATCGATTCTCTCTAGCCTCGGGCCATCTAAGAAGAGGAGCAAGTCAGATCGAAGCTAACTGTTGCCTAGTGATTCCTGACAGCTCGCAACTGGATTTGGTTGATGTACCGCCTGAGACTCCAAATCTTCGACGAAACAAAGAGAGTCCATTTAACTACGAAGAATGTGGCGATACCGGCTCTGAAACCCAAGATGCTACTGATGAAGCAAGCGCTGAATCTGAATACAATCCTCCGTCTACCAAAGTCTCTGGGGTAACGACGCGTTCACGCGCCAAGAAGGAGACTCAAGATTCTGACAGGGTGACACGAGAGCCTGCCGGTCGTTCAAATGCTACGAAACGAAGCCATGATGATCACCAAAGCGATACTCCAAGACCAACAAAGCGTGGAAGGCCTACCACAGTCAAAACTGAGACTAAGAAGTTTGAGAAAGACGCTCTTGACTTGGTGGAGAGATTCTTTTCCAAAGCGCATGGATTCGAGACTATCAGATCCGAAAATGAGGATTTAAAACGCCGGGTCAAGTTCTTAGAGTCGGCGCGTAAGCAAGACCAGAAAACTCATTTGCAAACAGAAGCAGCGCTGAATGAAGACAATACTCAACTGAAAAATGAATGCAAACGATTGAGGATCAACTTGCTATCTGCTCTTGATGAGGTCAACAAGGACTCTGGCAAATACGTCAAAGTACCAGATTCAGATATACAAGAGAGATGGATGCGGTTATCTTACAATGTCAGAAATACGATCTTCGAATGCTTAACCGCACAGCCCGCTAGACATAACGACATCCTGAAGTCTCTGTTGATCAAGCAGGATAGACCCTTGCCACAATCCGACCGCGAATTTATGATGCTACGAAACCATATTCTGCGACGAACTATCTGGCATTTTTTAATGATTGGCATTTTCGAAGGCGAATATGCAATATGGCATGGTAATTCCGGCAGGACACTGACAAAGTTTCTGGCGGTGCAGAGTAAGTGTCACAGCTAGAACATTCTTTTTTAAATGGCAATAATCAGCTGATATATCTTCTCGAGCAGATGTACTCCATCTAAAGGACACTCAGCATCTCAAAACGATCAGCGAGATAAAATCCAGAGCTATTGCAGAACTCGGTGGTGAAATCCAGCTCAATGAGGAAGCCATTGAAGAATTGACTAGCAAAGCCACGATGGCGGTTATTGGTTTGATTCCAAACCCCACAGAGGTTTCTGCTTCAGAAGCCACTGAGGAAGCCAATCTAGATCCGATAGCAAAGTTCCAAGCTATGTTTAAAGGCCTGATTGTAGAAGCAGCATGCCTCCATACAATCATGATGAAGTCAAAGGCCATCTTCCTGTTACAGTGGTTCGGAGACGCTCATGGCAGTTATCGTTATCTCTACAATCAAGAACAAATGGATGCGTGCCAATATGGGTTACCCGCGAATTCATCTCTCTGTGAGGTGAATTTTGTCGAGGCACCAGGCCTGATGAAAATTGGAAATGCGGATGGAGAAGATTTTCACTTAAGCATGGTTCTTTGCAAATCCAGCGTGATCCTGGGGGAGCAAATAATGGATGAGCCCTTGGACATGGTATCTTCTTCCTCGAGTTCAGAAGATGATAGCAAAGTTAGCTCAGAAGGCTGGCTTTCGTCTTACTTCTATTCTCAAAAGAGAGGAGAGAACAAAGATGTTTGATCTCTCGCATGCGCTATGAGAGCATGGCATAAGGATAAATACGCCATTGCACTTCTGGGATCCAAAAGGGAATGCACTGGAACGGAATTAAAATCGGGTTGCTCTAACGATGGAGACAGTTGACAAATAAGTTACGCGGAAATGGACTCGAGGAATGGTAGTGAAAAATACTAAAGCAAGAGATTATCTTTCTTTCACCTTCAAGACGGAAGGGTATAGCTTTCTAGCATTGTGTATCTTGAGTTATACATCATCACTTATTCGCTTACCGATGAGATGGTACAGGAAGAGGGAGAGAGGAGCAAATACTAATACGCTAATATAGCACAGTAAAGAAATAGCTATGAGAATCTAGATAAACTCCTATCCTCCCAATATATCAATCGTGGTCCTCCTCTGTTATACCGGGACACCCGTCCATTTCCGCATCCGGATACGCCATTTTACACCAGAAGCAATAGTGATGTGTCTCTCGCAAGTACATGATTAGGCGACTCAGTCTTGTACCAGGTTCAAGCGCATTAAATTCGTCCAGTTCCTCATCTTCCTCGTCCAAGTCATCCGCAGTTGAGTATATAACTTGTTTCTTGCCTAGAGCTTTTTTATCGTCCTCATCCTCATCGTCATTCTCATACGTCGGTAACCGCGAAAGAGACTGCTCCAGGTCGTACCTCATTCGTCGATCACGCTCCTTTTCTTCGCGATGCCGAATCAAGCCGCGATAAAGCACTGGGATAGACTTGAGCGGTCGCGATGATAGTGGCTTCGGCTTTGGAGTTGAAGCTTCTTCTTCTGATGAATGCTCATCCGTATCTGAGCCGGCCTTCTCGTCATCCAGTCTCTCCGCCGTTCTTTGTGCAGCATGCAGCTGTGCTTCCAGCCTGGCATCTTCCCTTTCCACCCGCATCCTCTCACGATACTCCAAGGGGTCAATTTTGACAGTCTTGATTTCCCTCTCTTCAAAGGCTTCTTGAAGCTTCCGCTTCTTCTCGCTATCCATGCCAATGCCGCCGCGATCCTCCTTCATGCTGATCTTGATAGGCTCTGATTTGCCAGAGGATTCGCCATCTTCTGCCTTTTTGCCCAGACCACCACCCTTGAAGCCCATTTTGGCCATCATGGCAAGACCTTTGTTCTTCTTTGAGCGTGGATCCTCGAGCATGGAGGTTGAGAGTGCCTTTTCTCTTGCGGCAACTTCTTCTTGGGCGAGCTGTGCTTTGGATTTTATGATGCCACGGGCGCGTGATTCTTTTTTGAGCCGTTGTGCTCGCTGAACGGAGGATTCTGTGGCGGGAGTAGGGTCCTGGAACGTCATGTTCATGTAATCGTCTTCATCCTCTTCGCCGGACATTTTGGCGGTAGACTATGGGTGCTGTTTTGTTTGATTCAAGGTTTCTTTTTGCTCCTTCGATGACTGTATAGGGTCTATTTGGGTTGATAGCTTGAGAAGAAGCGATTGAGAGAGCAATTATGTAGCAGGATATTGATGATCGAATATTCTACGAAATAACAGACCGTCACTCATCAAGCAAGAACGAAGCTCGATTAGCAAAGAGGTTGAAATCTGGGGTGTGGCGTAACAAGTGTGGCGCGAAAACGGCTGGTTTACATGAATGGCAGTGTACGAGTACATCTCAAGTTCGTCTTCTCAGAAAGGCAAGCGGTTTGTAGCACCGTACCTAAACATGCTCAAGGCCTCCACAAGTAGCAGTACTCAGCGCCCTGTACGAGAATATGGCTCTGTAGAATAATTATGTGCCGTAATCCGGTTACTTCGTATTGGGATCTGCAAATATAAAGCGCTGTATAACATGGAAAGGTACGTGCTCTTTATTTCTCGCTACCAGCTCTCGCTCCTTGGCACTTTTCGGCCCAACTACCTCGATTAGCACCTTTTGACAGACAGCTAAAAAGGCCCCTCAAGGATTGCTGCGCCACCTTTTCTTCGTATGGATGTTTCAGGGACCGCGCCGTTTCAGGGCCAAAGTCCAGCTCGTGTTAATCCAAGTCCCAAGTCCCAAAGTCCCAAAGTCACTCCGTACTCCGTACTCCGTACGAAGTCCGCGATAGGTCTCACTGTGGGCGGCTAATAAGAGACATTTGATTGACTTTTCCTTGATTGCGGCACCCCCCAGCCACCCGAATTATGGCGGTCAGGGCGCCTTTTCTCTCGCTCTCCACCTACCTTGCTTTTTGCTGACTAGAGGCATCTCATCTCATCTCAGTGCTTGAAGCTTCGCTCAGCTGCACCTCATTGCTGCATCCTGCATCCCGCCTCGCTGCGCGCATATCGCAAAGGAGAAGCTCCAGGGACGAAACAAGGTACCAAGTACGGAGTGCCTGGACAAGGGAGGGGAAAAGTACCGGCATTGTTGCATCAGGTACCAGCTCGTAGTCAGCAGCTGAGTTTCTTACTGCTTCTAGTAAAGGCTCTCCTCCTCTTTCTCACTCCAGCCTGCTTTTTTATTACTTTTCATCTACTTTGCGTTTTTGTACTGCTGCTTTCTTTTCATCGTGCATAAGGAGCTTTAATTGCATCCATTCTTTATTAAGCCGCGCTCTACTGTCCTGTCCTGTACTACCTTAGTAGTGAGAGGTACCCAGCCAGTACCGCGTCTTTGAGGGAACACAGCGTCTCTCATCTAAAACAACAAATCATCTCGTTTCTCAAAACACCAAATGCGTCTGAATCTCAGCTGAGCTTTGCCCGCCCGCCTGAAAACAGCATCAAACTCAGTTTATGCTTCGCGCAATTTAGCACAAAACAAGGGAACCCCCGAAACCAAACCTTCCTGAATCGCCAATCATGGGCTCCTCAAGCCTGCTCGACCAGTACGGAGACGCCGTCAGCCAGAGTGGCCGCTCGTCTCGTCACCACGCCAAGAGCAGCCGCCACAAGAAGCGCCGCTCGCACTCGCACTCGCCGTCGCGATCCCGGTCCCGGGACCGATCTCGAGATCGCGATCGTGATCGTGAACGGGACAGAGACAGGTCGCGCTCCCGGAACCGTGGCGGAATCTTTGGCGGCGAGAGCGGCCACCGCAGGCACAGCGGCTCCAAGGGCTCGTTCTTTGGCCTGGGCGGCGGAAACAACAGCCGCTCCAGCCTGTTTGGAAGCAGTACGTGCCACTACCATGATTTCTACGTGACAAAAAACACAGATGCTAACTTGATAAACTTAATAAGGCCGTCCATCGTACTACAAACGCTCTCCTCGCGAGGGCTTCGTCCAGCGCTGCATCAAGCAACTCAAGCGACTCCTCCGCGATCTGCAGCACTACGCCAAGCGCCACCCGTGGAAGGTCTTCTTCCTCGTCATCCTGCCCCTCGTCACCGGAGGCGCCCTG
>PNRQ01000285.1:0-41850 GCA_003439915.1 Trichoderma atrobrunneum | reverse complement strand
AAAATACTAAAGTTTATTAAATTTTAACTTTAAAATCTATAATATTATAACTAAAATTAATTATTAAAATACTAAAGTTATTTAAATTTTAACTTTAAAATTTATAATATTATAATTAAAATTAATTATTAAAATACTAAAGCTACTTAAAGTAAAAAAATATTAATAAAAAAATATTTTAAATTTTATATATTACTTACTTTAAATAATTTATTATAAATAATACTTATATTAAACTATTTATATATAACCTAAAATATTATTACTTAAAATAAATACTTAAATTAAGTATATACTAATTTATTTACTTATTTATTACTTATTTATTACCTATAGGCAAGACTAAGCTATTATTTTACCTAAAACCTATAGGTTATAACATCTTTAATCCAGGCACCGTCGGGACTAATGTAATACTTGATTAAATAGTTTTCCCATTCTTCGTAGGTCCCTGAGTCGACGCCCGCGGTGAAATCAAAGTTGATGAAGCTTGGACACAGGTCCCAAATAGGCCTAACAATTTCGCGCTCACGCTCACGATCGAACCTCCTCAAACAGACACCAGTTGCCACATCCCAAATAGCCCCTTTCCACTCCAGGCCGAGAGTTGCAAGCCGCGTTCCATCCTGAGAAAAGGCCAATTGAAAAATTGTAGTCCATCGAAGTTTATGGACAACACCCACTCCCAAGTTGCCAATATAAAGCCAATGACTATCATAAGCAGACTCCCATGTCCAAGCAACTTGTTCACCATCCGAAGAAATAGCCGTTTTTATATAGTTAATGCGACCTGACTGTCCGTGTTTCAACTCTTTCAACAGTTTGCCTGAAAGAGACTCCCAAACCTCGATCCTTCTTCCTTTTATGCCTACTATGAATCTTTCGCCATTTGCCGAGAGGGCTATCGACTCTATGCACAATCCATGGAGATTGTATGTTGGTAGACAATTGTCTGATTCCACGTCCCATATTTCAATGCCCATTTTATCCAACAAGATAGCCGCACAAATGCCACTGTTCTCAGAGACTGCTATTTTAGAGTATTTTTTTGGAATGGCTGTGCAATGCATTTGCTTCCAAAATTATCAAACGACTCAATTTTCAGTGATTGATCAGATAATGTAGCAAGTCGTTGACCGCCCATGGCCAATTTGATACTATTGACCTTGGAGTGAAATGAGTTTTCCTTCTCGGTTTCACATACCGTAACATCCCAAATTTTAACTGTGCAATCAAAGGACCCTGAAGCAAGCCACGCCCCGTCTGGTGAGAATGACAAGGAGAGAACGGAACCTTGATGTCCTGCAAATGTTCGATGGCAACTGTTATTTTTCAAGTCCCAGACGGTTATCTTTCCTGCCTGACTTCCCATTGCTAGTAGCCGACTATCTTGTGAGAATGCCAACGAAGTGATTGCCTTGTCTTCACGGAAAACATGCAAGCATCTGGTTGATGAAATTTCCCAAATCATGGCCATCTTATCGTGTTGCACAGATGCAAAATAACGATTCTCTCGTGAGAAACAAGCAGTCCAGCCATACCGAGAATCACTAGATCCCTCCAGTGTTTTAGGCAAAGGATTGGCCTTGGAGCTCATATCAAGAACCCTTATTTCATTTTCGAGTGCATATGCAACCCATTGACCGTCAGAAGCGAGGATTATTTTTGTGTCATCGAAAAAAGGGTTCGATTGTTTCTTGCATCCATACCCTTGTTCTAATGTGAAGACATAAAATAATCGCGATCCAGTTAATAGCAGTTTCTCTTCGCCTATAAAAGCCATAGAACCGTTGGGGAAGCCTCTGCCTATTTCAATGTGCTGCTTCAGGCCTGACTTTTGTGCCCAATTATCTTGATGCATGTCCCAAACGGCGATGCTATTAGTTGTCCGGCAAGCAAGCTTACCGGCTTCGGAGAAAGCCAATATGACTTCATTCCCTGGTTCATCATCCAGAGAGAGGGTCTGTAAGCAAGTACCAGATATAGGATCCCATATCTTGACTACGTTATTGTAATCTGCCGATGCTAGAATGCCACTGGAGGAAAAACTAACGCAACAAGCTCCCTCGGCGTGGCCTTCAAGTGTTTGTAAGCATGGACTCCACCGAGAATCGACAGTTGGCGTACGAGAGATCCATTTGGCGCGATAACTATCAAAAGTGTCTCGAATCAGGCTCTTAGCCGGAGCAAATGTTAAAACAGAGCTATAGAGTTGCAACGGCGCAGCGTCAATGATGTGTCGGAAAGAGAGAATAAGTCGTTCGGCATCTTCTAAAAAGGCCGTGATTTCTAATCCATTGGAGGGCTGTTTTCGTCAGTATATGCTAGCAAAATGAGACTTGGAATGTACTGACATGTACGGTAGTTTTCAGCTCTTTCACCAGTGACGCGCTCTCTGAAGTTCTTCCCAGCAAGCTCAGTGCTTCAAGCCAATTGAGAAAATGGGTTAGAAGGAATGAGTGCCAATCATCGCCATCTTTAATACCAGACTGACTGCCTTTGACGTGAAATACCCAAAACCGACACGCGTACTGCATCTCTTGAGATAAAAAATTATTGATGGTTTCATCTGTAATCTCATTTCGATAAGTACCTGGTGTTTTCAGCTGGCAAATGTTTTCCTTCAATGATCCACAAAGAATTTGGTGGCAACGAGATGCTAGGATTCCATGAACTTTTATGGAATTTATTTTAAACTCTTCATTTGTCTCAGTTCCAAGGAGGAAATCTCTGAATGACTCGTGAAATAATTTGATAGGCGACTCATTATCATCTTCCTTTGGGACTATCAATACTGACTCGAAGTGCTGCAACTCTTTGCGAATAGCTGGCTCAGACAAATCGATAAGCAGAGCAAGACATTTAACACTGACAGAGTCTGCTAGACTAATGACTGAACCGACAACTTTGTGAAATTCTATCTTAATTTTGGCGTAATATTGTCCCTTAGAATTAGAGAATCTTCTTTTCAAGATAGACTCATATACCGTGTCTAGATCACCGGATGTTTGGGATTCCAGGATATCATTGAGTAAGTCGCGTGGCTCTCCCGGAATCGTAGTCTGCCCGATGAAACGACAAGCAGCAGCAGCAAACTCAAATAATGGGGAAGCTCGCTCTGTAAGCTTCTTCAGACTCTCCATATCCGAGGGGTTAGACCATGGATCATCGCGCGTAAATGGAGCCAGAAGACCATCGATCTTTTCCAAATTAAATCTCAAGTACAGTTCAATATCTCGCCTGATAGTTTCTGATGCGGCCTTTTCAAGCTCTTGTTTCTCACATATCTGCTCACGAGTTTTATTTGAGACGGACCGTGTATGGTCATCGAGACGACTAGTAACAAAATACTTGATCAGAAGTTGAGCAGAGGGACCATCCTGTAAAATTGGTTGTGTGAGCTGCTGGGCCAGAGTAGTTAGGTCTTCGCTAGAATCGCATTCATCGAGAGCGTCAATGACAACGATAATAACTTTAAATTTTGTGGACATTTGCTTCCTTATGGGCTCCTGAATCATTTTTTTGAATTGAACCCTCGGGTCCTGTTCTGGAAGTGAAGGATCTGACTCCAAAGCGTCTTGGACAGCTTCAGCGAAGCTAGCCCATCTCCTTGCAAGCTGAGTTGCCAGTGTAGTAAAAAATCGTTTAAGTCTAGCCCGATCGCCTTCACCTCTTTTGAAAAAGAAATTGGCAGTGATACGGTTGTGTCTGACCATCTTGCTGACAATAGTGCGTGCAATTGTAGATTTCCCCGTGCCGGCTTTGCCTTGAAGCCAGTAGAGATGTTTTTGCGACGAAGTATTGCCATCGATCCAGTCGCAAATCTCTTTCAGTATCTCTTCTCTTGTCTGAGGGAGGCACTCTGAGTGACCTCTTCCGTATTCGTCGAGTCCAGGGTGAAACTCTGCATCAGCGGCGGTAACGGATGCCAAACGGTCGAGGACAGCTTGTTGAAGCGTATTAATTTTGGGAGGAGCAGTACTGCGGCTCTTAGTTGAGGGTAACATTGCTATGGTTATTGTCACTTACGGCCGTATTCTGTGTAGTTGGGCTGTGAGCACTTTGTACAGAGAGTCTTCTAAGTCAATGCACTTATTCAGCCCAGAGTGGTCCTTATCGACCCTGAAAATCTCCATAAAATTGGTACCGAATGTTGCCGAAGTTAATGGTACAATCTGCAATGCATCAGATATTTGCAAAGAAAACAATTCAGTAAATGGACTAACCAAGCCTGCGTAAAGCCAATTCAGCAAATATGTGGGCTTCTGTTCGCAAATCGAGACAATTTTAGTCTTCTTATCCAGTTGCTGGAATTTTCTTTCTAGGCAAGCTTGGAATGCTATACTCAGGTTCACAAGCATTTCTCCATTGCTTCGGAGTAAGAGTAGCAAGCCGGTGTTTGAACCCAGAAAGCCAGTTAAGTAGGCAAGTGTGGCTCCAAAACCAGCGACTGGGCTGCCTAAATGAGGCGTACCCAAGAAGATGATACCGCATGTGTCCTCTACGATTCTCTGAGTATCTTTTGGATCACTAGATAGTGCCTATAGAAGATGATAAGAAACTGAAACGTGGAGTTACTATGCAAGAGAGGGTGAGATTCGGGACAGTTTACATACCTCCTTGATGACAATTCCTCCAAAGCTATGTCCCACAAAGATCAGAGGCAGACGCTAATTGCTATGTTAGTGATATTGTTATTAGAAAGACGATTATTTCTTTCATACAGGATGAATTTTTCTGTGCTCAATGAGAGATTCTATAAGACGAAGCCCAATGTCTCGAGCCGACTCAAAGCAAGCGTCAATAAGCCAGTCTGAATTGTACGCAAAATGGAGAATTCGTGCGTCAGAAAATCGCTCGTCTTTCATTATTAGGTCTTTTAGTAAATGAATGGATTTTTTATCATCGCTAGTTCTCGACTTTGAGCTAGATTTGCAAGTCCAGGTGTGCTCAGGGCTGGCCCCAAGGCCATGTACAGCAATGATCCTGGACTATGAGCTATTGGGCACCAAATCAATAGAGACATATGACATACTCGTATGTGACATGATCATCGTCAGATTCATTGGAAAGGATCTGAAGGCCAACTGAGCGGCCTTCTCGTCTTCGAATCTTTGCGTAGAGGCGGTACAGCAGGGAGGTTAACAAAGGCAGCAGGAAAAGAAACGTTGTGATGGCTTCTCGCGCGGTTGGCGAGCGCGGCATAGGAACCCACTGCATGATAGACCAGGTCATCATTAAGGTCAACAAATTGCGAGGGTATTTTATTACAGGAAGTCTTGAGTGTGTCGAGTAAGATGTGTCAAGTCCAAGGTCAGATAGAAACTGTGATAATGGGCAGGGTAGGATTAGATTTCTCAACAGCAGAGACCTGGATAATAATGGCTACATATCTCATAGAGCTTGGGCATTAATTACGAGCGGCCAAGTGCATCCCAGGGTCCACGAACGCGCACCTTGCCAGGGGCCAATGAGATCTTATATCGGGAGACGCGCAAAAGAGCTTCATGGGCGTTGTATTACGACGAGACGGAAGCACCGCGACCTAGGTGACACAGACAGAGTTTAGTACTACCTATGAGAAGCCCCTCACGGCGCCTAACTAACACTGATGATAGGTTACGATTTGTTACACCTCAATCAGGCTGAGCCATGCATACTGTACCAAGACGCGGTAGGATGTGAAGTACCTTAGCATCACCTGCCATAATTGAGCGGGGAAACAACAACACAAACTACATAACTATATAGGAAGTTTCTATTTAATAAACGACGTTGGGAATTCGAGTTAATTGACATGGCCGACTTGGTAGTGATGACGATATGGTCGTTGTACGTCGTTTACGGGTTGGAAGATGAAGTGCTTTGACTAAAGGCTTTATAATGGACAATAGTGTAGCCCGATTCCAACAACTGGATCTGATCCGCTACACCGGCGCTAAAGCGCAGGTTTACATCTTCCGTAGTATAGTGGTCAGTATGCAAGCTTGTCACGCTTGAGACCCGGGTTCAATTCCCGGCGGGAGAGACCGCCAGCAGTTCCAAACTGTGAATTCATTTTTTGCTTTTTGATCATTCTCATCTGTGAGAATGATACGATGGATGGTGAGAGAGTTCAAAAGCTCTTGCAATGAATGTCTGTTGCTATAGATGACTTTGTATTTTTTGCAGTCATGTCTACTCATGATTCGTCCGAAGACATGCATCGCCACTCATTTATATCATTAATTACTTCTCAATGCCTCTTCTTCAGCATCACCTCTTCCTCGTCCTACTTGCCACCGGCGCAGGCTCAAATGCATCGTCATCCGAAATCTCATCGTCGCTAATCTCAACCGCCTTGTCCTGTGTCACTCCCTGTGAAAAATTGAGCTTCGTCTGCTTCTTCGCCGCAGCAGCTCCCCTTGTAGCCGTCCTCTTCGCCGGCGCAGGTTTGCTAGCAGCAGCCGTGCTCTTCGCGTTCTGTCCACGTCTGGTGGTTCGTGTAGCTGGTTTTGGTGGCGGAGGTGCCACCCCTTCGTCTGATTCCATTATCACGTCTTCCTCCGGTGGCTCCTCTTCCTCTTCACTGTCCTCAAAAGCCTTACGACCACGCCGAGCTGGCGCCTTCTTGGCTGCAGGAGCCTTCTTAGCTGGGGCCGCCTTTGCCGTGCGTGTCGTGGCTTTCTTTGTCTGCGCTGGCGGCGGTTGATCTTCATCCTCTTCATATGTCCACGCATCAGGAGCGTCCTCCCAGCTGCCATCGAAATCCGAGTCCCATGAATCCGGCTTAGGCCTCAAAACTCTCTTTCTCTCAGCCTGTGCCGTTTTGCTCACGCTGCCAGCAGTAGCCATCCTTTCCTCCATTCTCTGCTTGTAAAGTTCCATGGCATTGTTCAGGTCATCATCATCCTGAAGGCCTAACATTTGTTTAACCTGACCAGACAAGTGCTCCGACACGAAAAGTTCCATCGCATGCTTGTCGTCCTTGGACACAAATTGATTAACCGCCTCGCCAAAAGGGCCTTGTGGGAGGACCTTGAGAGATTGCTTGGCAAGCAATTGATTGACAAGGTTTTCCACTTTGACCACTTCAGAGCCATCGCCCAGAGATTCGATAAACTCGGTTGGGTCCAGAGCTTCCGTTTTGCCTATCGGGCTGTAAGCACAAAGCCAGCGAGCAACACGGGAAGATGAGAGACTCACGTTGGACCACCTTTTTCCGGTGAAAATACACCACATCATTGGTGTTGGCTACTTTGCCCACAAACCGATTCGAAAAACGTTGTGGATTCTCACATTCAAACTGGCCACCTTCCGGTGCGGTATACTCAACTTTTAGGCGAATAAGTGGCAATGGCCGATCTTCCAAGACCTCTTCATCCGTCTGAATAGCCTCCCAATCCGCGTTTGCCTCTGCAATCATCTCCTCGACAATCTCCATTAGCCGCAACGTGACCTCATGTCTGTTGTCCTTTTTCTTGTCCAACCCTTTGAACCTTTTTTCTTGGGCCAGAGAGATGTCTCTCGTGACAAACGGCCTGACAGACTTGAGAGGAATCTTGTCAACTTTAAAGTCTTTGTCGTTGACACTTACCACAGCGACATGCTTCTGCACAGCCTCTCCCGGAACCAGCGATGTTGCTACTGATGATCCTGGTTGCATGACGTGGAATCCCGTCTCCGGATTTTTGACGGGTCGATCAAGCACTCATGCTCGTGCCCCCAGACCACCAAGTCGAGCCAATCTGGCAGCACATTCTCTGGCAAATATGATGTGGCCGTATGAGCATGGTGATTTTGGTGGACTGCAAGCAGATTGAACCACTCGCCTGTTTGGGTGCCAGGCCGAAACCACTTGACCTTGTGATCTCTAAAAGTTCTAAACATGCGCTCATCACGAACGTTGCTCAACCCATACAAGGCAAGCTTCGTGTCGCCCTTTTGTAGGAGGATTGGTTTTGCCTCAATATTATCCGCCTCTGCCACTCTGCCGTAGTAGTTGAGAAGGCCCGCCGCCTGCAACAAGTCTAGTGAACAGTAGTTGCCATCTCCAGAAGGGTCGTCGTGGTTGCCGTGGATGGAGAAGACGGGAATTGAGATGTTGATATCGGGATCTTCGTAGTTGACATGCGGAAAGGCTCCTTCAAAGACATCGGCGGCGTCTGACAGGAATTCGAGCTGACAAGGCTTCATGCCGAGACAGTTCTTTCGTAGAGTTCGCATAACCTGGTAAAGGGATTTTCGAGAGGGTTTGTTGTCGTGGAATAGATCGCCGGAGAGCAGCACCATGTCGACCTGCGATGGGTGAGCTTCGAGACAAACAGATGGTTACCGGGCTCAACAAACATCTTCTGTGCGGGCCAGCGTCATGATCTCGTCAAATGTCCGCCAGCTGTCATCTTTGCGGATGGCATCTCGCTCTTCGTATCCGACATGGTTGTCCGTCGCCACCAAGATGCGAATCGTGTCTGCCTCTGCCAGATTGTAAGCGGGGCAATTTATGAAGCTGCACAGCACAGCTTGATCTCAACCAGAGCTTACCAGGAAACTCGGGCATATTGTATTGCCAATCGGATATCCCCGGGTAAATAATGTCTCTAATTAGAATTCCATCGATAAACAGGCGAAAAGAAAAGAACAAGGCTGAATTCGAATCTCGTGATGGGCGATGCGGCGTCTGCAGTCTGGAAATTCACGGTGGGAGACGCGATGCTTCCAGGCATTAACGCGACATGATACGAAGTCACGTGCAGCTCTTAAGAGCTTAATGGGCCGCTACCCTGGAGAACAATAGAAATGGATAAAATTCAATGGAATTGTGCCAAATTAGATAAGATAGTAGGGAGTTATTCGGTGAGTTTATTTTTACAAGAGAGCTTGTCAATTTTATCATAAAGATATTGTGATCAAGTGAGGATATAAGTAAGGATGTAAGATTTCATGTGGATATGGCAAACTCATGGTAACCTAATAGGTTGGAGGCCGGCTTCATGAATATATTACGTAGGCAGGTGGGAGACTCAATGTTAAACTCACATTTAACACATCTAGGTACATGTAGTATTCTCAATCATCGCTACACATTGTCAACTACATGCAAGTGTACATAAGCCATCCTAGTTATGATACGCAACCGCATCGTCTCCAATCTCTGCAAACACAGCATCAATCGCATCAACAACCTCCTGAGGAACAGGTCCCTGCTCAAAAATATCCAAATTCTGCTTCAACTGCTCAATAGTCGAAGCACCAATAATAATTCCATCGCCATACTCGGCTGAAAGAGCACTATGGTGAGCAGTCCATCTCAGTGCAGCCGCGTGGCCAGAGATGTCATGCTTGGCGGCGATTTCTCGCACCCGGTCGGTGGCAGCCTCGATGCTTGGCTTGATATACTTGGAGGCGTAAAACTTGCCCAAGTAGTGCTGAAGACTGTCAGCATTTTGAGATACCAACTCATGTATACATGATGACTTACCGAGGTGTCGTAGCGTCCTCCAGCTTGAACGTTCTTGTGGTTTCCGTTGAAGAGACCCGCAGCGGCAGGACTATTTGCAATTGAGTCAGTCATGGAGCGATTCCTTCAATTGAACTGTGATGGCTCGTACCTCCATGCATAAAATGCAATGTTGTGCTTGTGAAGCAAGGGAAACAGTTCTTTTTCTCCGGTCCGAACAACTGGGTTATACTGTCCCTGGTAAACAGTCGGCTTTACAAAACCTCGTTCCTCGGATATCTTGAGAAACTGCTCGACCTCAGCGGCAGTGTAGTTGGACAGTCCAAATCGCTTGAATTTGCCCTCTCGGTAAGCCTTATCCATGGCCTCCGCTGTCTCCTCAAAAGGAACAGTTCGGTTGGGCTGGTGCAAGTACATGATGTCAACCTGGGAGACTTTCAGCGCCTCTAGAGAATCATCAATGCTCTGAGCAATTCTATCTCTTGTATGGGCACCATCTGGACGAGAAACGACTTTAGTGCTAATGATGAATTTATCACCAACGTTTGCTGCGCCGAGTCGAGGCTCGCAGGATAACGGCGCGTGTGGTGAGTAGCCTCTGGCGGTGTCGATTTGACGATAACCTCTCTCGTAAAAGGGCTTGAGAAACGCTTCGACTTCTGCCGGAGAGTCAAACTTGGCTGTTGGATCGATGGACGTGTCGCCAATCTGACAGCATACGCAGTTTAACATGTGTTTATAGCAATGTGACTGCGGCAGTGACTTACGTTGGCTACTCCCAAGACAATCTCGATTGGTGATTTCGTCATTTTGACAATTGGCTAGTTTCAGACCACTTTTCTTTTGCTGTATTCAACAACTTGACTCTCAATGCCTTTGTGAAAACTATCGCTTGATTCTGGCTCTTCATTTTTAAAAAGGTCATTCCCTTCAACTGACTTATATACATGCCTCTTCACGAGATTCACGCCTTCTGATTATAAATCGACAACTCTTCTCTTCGCGCTTCTTGGTAGCGTTGTATACTGGTTTGGTCCAATTGCCTCTTACTTTAGGGAAGTGTTGTCAATACTGTTCACTAATCACGTACTTACTTGCTAGAAACAACGCCTTGGCGTTATCGATGGCCTATGGAAGGGAGCAGACTCTCCAAATAAATGTAGCTGACAAATGCGGGACTTTGAATGCGGAACTTCAAAGGCGGAACTTCGATGCGGGCTCATATGCAGCACTTCGGATGCGGATCAATGGCGTTATTGAGCCGATGCAAGTCGCCAGAATGAGGCCATACTCGGAGAACGATGATTATGTAAAATTTGTTTGACATTCTTATTCGACATGCTTAATTGTTCTCATCAAGTCAAATGGACGCCACCTATTTTATGTTGCACCAATAGGAGGAGCACCTCGAATTGGCGATGAAATGAGAGCATCGTTAACCAATGGGGTTGGCACCGAATTTATAAGCGGAAGACCCTTGCCAGCTCGGGGTCAATTAGCTAACATTCTCCATTTGAATGAAGCTTTACTCTTTTCCTCTCTCCGACTATGAAAGTAAATATCTAGGAATGCGCCCTTGGGCTGCATATTGTTTTGCACCGTGACTTGAACTCGCGGAGTGCGGAGTGGGATTTGAGTCCGATGGCTTACACATCATAAGCACCATCCATAAGGAGTACTATCGCCATATACTGTGTCAAAGCTGCAATAAATATTGCGATTCCATGTAGTTGGTCTATCACATTCGTGAGGGATTTTGTGCAAAATGGGATGTAATGAGCAGAGTGAAGGACTACCCGACACCTTTAAATTCTGAGAGAATCGATTACCTTTGAGACAGACGAATTCCTTATCTGCGGTAATACGGAGAAGATATCTCACAGTTGTATCTTCTAATGAACTATCGTTCTGCTGTGTGATGGCGGGTAGGGTGGCGGGCATGGTGGTGATCAGCAAGCTGACAGTCATCAGCTCTAATTTAAGCAAACAAGATTGTCGAGTACCAGTAGGCAAACTACATGTACTGCTTGAACGAGAGAGGAATAAGCCTGTGCTGGATCTGGAAGCTGTTTATATAAATCACGTAGACACTAGGATCCACAGTCAATGTGCACATATTTCCTTTTTCATCCCAAGTAGCATGATACCCATGCGTGTAATACGAACCTCATTGCGTATAGAATCGGATTTCATCAAGTAATCGCTGTTTTAGACCAATGACAATGAATCAAGACATTGTGTGCTTTACCCTCCCGAACCGAAGCACATGCAAACTTGAAGCGCAATGCAACCTCTCATGATATAGTGTCTCGTTTCATATGATGCCCACAACATCGCATCTTACTTGCATTGGGATCCTGCCCACCCGTGTAACCGAAGGATGCCACAACGATAGTATTGGCATTAAGTCAATTGTGGAAAGTCAGATAATAACCCTAGGACTAGCATATACTGGATTGATACATTATTTTCCGGATTCGGTCAATGCACGCAGGATACGAATGGAATATATTGTTCTCGGCCAATCGAATGCAATCCTCGTATTACCAATGGGGACACTTATGCGTGATTCCCGAGACCCCGTCAGACTATACGGAACACTTACTGAATACACTATCTCTCGGCTCCCCACGTAAAGTAGAGGTCATTAATTCTTCCGTGACCAGATCGAGATCATACGTATCGCATAAATTACCAAAACTGTTGCCACTCAGCGAATTTATATAGTTCTGTACTCTGCTGTAACGTTACCGATTTCGTAGGATGCTCGTCTCATATGTGCGCCTTGCGCTGTGCATGTTGGAGTAAACGTAGTAGCGAGATGACCGTTCGAGGATTTGAAAAGCTTGCGTTTCGTATAAGTGGGAGACATCAAGAAGCAGCCCATCTCAGGGTTCACCCTTGGACTGCACCCATTACGCTGCCACGGTATTATCAAAGCAAATTTAATCATGTTAGACGATAAAACAACTTCTCGGTCGGCAAATGTCGACATACCAGTAGAAGTCCAAAAATCACACCTACCAAATGGAATTAAACACATATCCCCTGAAAAGATTGACCATCGCACAGATGAGGAGATTGCTGCTTCCTTGCAGAAGCGCCATCCTGTTACCTCGGACAAGAATATCTGGGGTTTCTGGCATACGGGCTTTGCGCAGATGAGACCTTGGGCACAACGAAATGTGATCAATTGGGTCCGTCGGCTGGGTCCCGATTGGACTGTCCACATTGTGGATCGTGTTGATGGCTCAGAAACGAACGTATTTCACTATGCTGAAGAATCCTTCTTCCCAAAGACATTCATTGACGGTACCATGGATGGCCACAAGGCTCATATGGGGGACCTGGTCCGTCTTCCGCTACTATGGAAATACGGAGGCATTTGGATGGACGTTGGTCTCATCCTCTTGCGGCACGTCGATGATATTTGTTGGAAGCGAATCGAGGATCCCGAGTCGCCTTATGAACTCAGTGCGCTGGCTTTGATGCACTTGCCAGACACTTATACTCCGCTCAATGGATTCTTGGCCACAAAACGCAACAACCCTTTCATCAAGAGGTGGCACGATATTTATGTTGCGCTCTGGACTGAGGGAGTCACCAACGCGACGGGCTTCCATAAGCATCCATTGCTACGGCATTTGCCTATATTCCGCCCTCAGGTGAAATCTCTCGCCTTGAAGAACATAAAGATGGACTACGAGAAATTTTCCGACTATGTAGCTCACTATATGTGTGCCGAGCGTCTTCGAAAACTCATCGACCCCAACGACGGTTTCAATGGCGCAGAGTGGTATGAGAAGCATATGCTCTTATTCGACGCCAAAGACGAAATGTTTCAGGTTCAGACACTTACCGATTGGGATGCACAACTTCAATTCCGTCTCTTCTCATTACCGCGTTCTGGAGACGGCGCTGTGGTGGATAAGTCGTGGCATGAGGCTGAGGCTCTCGTGACATCTTTGCTGGCGAATACGTCCATGGTGAAGCTTCCCCATGGGCCAGGCAACGGTGGATTAAAGATTAACATGCTCGCTGATCTATGGGATGCTGAGGAGAATTCTAACAAAGATAATGAGGAAGGGTCATTTGCTGCGTATCTGCGGTATGGATCGACTCACTTCGACCAGACACGAGAAGTGAAGAAGCTTGAGTGGCGGAATCCAGAGGAAGAGATTATTACCATTGGCTATTTGGAGCCTGTGGAAATGTAAGTACTATCGCTCTCGCCGTGTGTGCGAATTTCGATGTTATCTTGAAAGTTGGGGTGGCCACAATAGTGAGTGGTTCTTGAGAGGTTGCACAAATAGCTGTAAAGATAGAGCATCATCAATATACTGCAATCATGATTTGGATCTTGGTTTTATTACATCCTCAGTAATTGGTCTTCCTCAATCAATGCGGGTATCTCATATGATAAGTAACCTACCTAGGTTGGCGTCGATCATGGTTACACAACATATGCGGTACAGATTTATACGTATGCAGTCCTTGATCGGAATAGTAAATGTACAGCTTTTGCCGGGCAACCGGGGCACCAGATTGATTACAATCCATAAAACAACAGCACGGAATCATCGCTGGCCTATTATTTGCCCGGCAGCAGTGCGGCCTGCGGGGCCGAGCCTGATTCATATGCGGGGTCAGATAGAATAGAGAGAGATATAATACTTCAATGCAACGCAACCCCCTCCAAGGCTTTTTCATCCTCGATTCAACTTTTAAAAATCAAAATGCCTTATTCACTCAAAGGAAGAAACGTACTAGTGACGGGTGGCTCCAGTTAGGCAAAATCTCGTCCATTGGGATGTTGGGGATGTCTGGCGTACTGACAGCCGCAAAGAGGCCTGGGAGCTCTCATCTGCAAGAAGTTCGCCGAAGAGGGAGCCAATGTCGCTATCAACTATGTCTCCAATGCGGATGCAGCTCAAAAAGTGGCTGATTCCTTGAAAGAATATCCCGTCAAGACGTTTGTTATTCAAGGTGTAAGTCTGTCACAGCCATCAGATGTGCGCCACGAACCCGCGGAAGGGCTCACACTATGGATAACAGGATGCCGGGAAGAGGGAAGATAATGTTCGTCTCGTCCAAGAAACCGTCAAGAACCTGGGCGGACTCGACGTTATCGTTGCGAATGCCGGCTGGACCAAGATGTCTAAATTTAGCGATCTCCATGCTCTGAACGATGATGAATGGAACAAGGTAACTTGACTGCACTGGACGAAGATGTGAACGTATAGAGGCTAACCAGCTTTCTAGTGTTGGGCTGTCAACGTCATGTCTCATCTGCATCTGGTTCAAGAAGCTACACCTATCTTTAACGCGAATCCCGAGGGCGGTGTTTACTTGATTACTTCTTCTGTCGCCGTGAGCAAACATGTCAAGACGGCCATAGAATAGAATTTTTGACCAACTTAACGTGAATACAGGGCACCACCCAGGCCGGTAGCAGCATGGCCTACTCAGTCACAAAGGCTGCTGGTCTACATCTCATGAAGAACCTCGCATACACGCAAGGGCCCAAGATTCGAATCAATGCTATTCTTCCCGGTCTGCTGCTGACTGAATGGGTTCGTTCTCATGTGTCTTTTGGCTTGTTTTATTAGCATACGCTCATCACATTTTGACAGGGGCAACAATTCGGAGGAGCGAACATCGAAATGATAAAATCGGTGTCTACATTAAGGCGCGAGGTACGAAAAGAAGCCCTTCCCACACAAGCTCAAAACATTCACTGACTTTATAGACTGATCTCGACGATTGCGCCGATCTTTTCATCACAGCGGCTAAGAATAGCTCCATGACTGGTCAACAGATTGCGATTGGTACGTCTCTCTGGTATTAACTCTATGATGTTTTGTTAACATATATAGACTCCGGTATCGTTCTGGGTCACCCAGAGTCAAGGCTGATGCAACATGCAAAAAACTAACCAATTAGCGCATAAGGTATAGGTTTATAGCTAGAGTTAGAGCGACTATCGAAATAGACATGCTCATTGATTTGAAGGGTTATAAGACTATTGACATAAGTAGAATATATAGCAATTTGAAGTCTTATACATACTTCACCTTGTGATACGTCTGATCTGACACCGTGTGAGGCTGACGGGATCTTCTGGTGGCTTAAATCCGATCACCGCAAAAGTAAGTAATATTGCTAGTATATCCTAAAGAATACTTTATTCTACTCAGTTGTCTGTCAGCATCTTGGTGGCGGATCTTCCGTGCCAAAGTTAAAATGGGATGCTTGGCATGGAAACATGAGGTTTTCGAACGAGGGGAAGTTTTTCAGAGAAAACAGGCAAGGCCAATGGCATTGATGAACTTGGTTCGTGGAAAGATCCCCGTTGATCATTTTAAAACTAGATCATGAACATGTGTTAATCGTTTATGTGCCTGGAGATGGCTATTCCCCATTGTTGACATCACAGTCAGCTTGAGTCACACCGCTTGACTCATCATATACGCTCCCATTCCTGCGTGTAATTAGAGGCGGGGTTGGCGAATACGCTTTTGATCTCCGGGTATTTTAATACTTGCATATATAGTGAGTTTTAGTGCCAAATTAGCTTCCATCCTTCAATATCATCGATATATATATAGCGTATGTTGTCTGCACTCTGAATGGAATGCTAATTGAGAGCATCAACACAATTTACACCCAATACACCCAATCCAACTCTACGATCATGGCATCCTCTGAAGCTGAAGTTACGCATACCATCGCATCTTTGTATGATGTGATGGGTGTAAAATATGAAAAGGCATTTGCTGATATGCCAGCCCGGCAAAAATCTCTTGAGTGGCTCCTCTCTCATCTTCCCCGCACAGGTTGCAAAATTCTTGACATTGGCTGCGGAACCGGCTGTCCTGTTGCTCAAGTCCTATCATCTGCTCCTCACAATCACCATGTTCTTGGCATCGACGCTTCGGAAACAATGCTCTCTATCGCCCGTCAATCGGTTCCCGCGGCCACCTTTCAGCTGATTGACGCCCGCAAATTCGAGGCGGAAGAAGCGAGCTATGATGCTGTGACGTCGTATTTTGCTCTGCTTCAGGATATTTCACACGATGAGATACGAGAGACGATACAAAAGATTTTTAATTGGCTGAAACCTGGTGGATTCTTTATTCTGGGAACAGTTCCAGTTGATCTCGAATTTACGTCAGCGAAATGGCTGGGCAAGAGAGCGCTGTTGACTTCAATGTCGGAGGAGAATTACGTTACGGCCTTGAAGCAGGTGGGCTTTGTTATAGAGTTCTCCGAGGTGGAGAATTATACACCAAAAGCTGTGGAAGCGGGCATTTGTGATGAGGATGACGTGGTAGAGGAGGCTCAATTGTTTATATATGCGCGAAAGCCATAGTTGCCGCGAATATTGTGTTATCTTTATAAGATGGTAACCTGAATATAACTGCTATATGTTTCTCCTATATATCTGTGTTTCATGTACAATGAATAACATATACCATACATGTACTAATATCACAGATCACATTCCAATGGCCTTATAGTTCCCGGTCCGGTACCGCAATTAAGGGCTCAATTTACTTCGTGTCTCTGTCACTCACCTGATCGAGATCCTCCCGACACAATGAAAAGAAGGTCATCTTCCCACAGGCATAGGAAATCAGAATGAAATAACAATGTAGCATAGGCTTCTTTTAAGAAAGTCCTCTCATTCTCAAAAATAAGCATAACTTTAATCCCATGAGCCCGATCTCAACATCTCACGTAACAAAACCCTTATACTCACATGGAGACCTTGCCCGTCTAACATAATAGACAAGGAGGCCTCTTCAAGTAGAAAGTGCCGAATAATAAGGGAAAAAGAAATACAAACCGGCCTTAAGTTGTGGATAGAAACATAATCGTGCCCCAAGCGATCCGCCGACATAAGTTCCTAAGGCCGTAATAGTAAAGAGGAGCTATCCAGCACCACAGTGTTTACGTAAATTTCAAGGTTGGGACCTAATGCAAAGAAAGGCTATTCAAGTACAGAAGTTTATAAGATATGTTGTAAAAGCGCAGTTTCTTAAGTATCAACTACTATAGCTATATTTCTCTCGTACCTTTTACTATAGCTATATTTCCCTCGTATCCGTTACTATGGCTACCTAGTATATCTCTCTACTACCGGGGCTTCCAAATGCTCAGGGGACAAGAATTATATCTCCCGTGTCAAGCCCCATGAAAGCTGTGGAGGCTGGCGTTCGTGATGAGGATAACGTGGTGGAAGAACCTCATTTTCTTATATATGCACGAAAGCCGTAGCTGCAGCAAATACTAATTTCCCTTCATCAGATCAAAGCTTGAATACAAGTGTGTTTCTCTTAAATACCTTCAGAGTAGCAAAACAGCCACATCGGCTTGTGACATAAACCAGTAAACCAGAAGCAGTTCTTTTATTTTGGCATGACCTCGTAGAGCCGCATACTGGATGGGTGTTGCACCAGATAAATCTTTCGCCATTGGATCAGCTCCTTTTTCGAGGAGTAGCCAGGAAATATCGATATTCCCTCTCATGGATGAGATATGTAGAGGCGTTACACCGCGCTCATCTTTGAAATATGGATGAACTCTTTCGTTTAGGATGGCTTCAACCCCGTCAATATTGTCAGCTTTGACTAAGTCGAGCAGGCATTTTTCTATATCAAACGATCTTAGAGATGACTTCTTCGCGTCATGGATAGAATGGATTAAGGGTTATGTTACCTTGGGTTGATAGTGACATACTGGCGTATTTCAATGTTGGATCAAGTTGTTCGGATATGTTAGGCATTATTGGAAGAAGCAGGAAGAGGTTCACGCCGTTCTTTATATACGTCTTGATGTAGCCATATCCTCTTTGCATGTGTATTTATAAATAAATACCCCTAGTTTCATAAGGCGCTGCCTCTTCTTCCTTCTCCAGCCTTAACAGCCACTAGTTATTGAATCAGTCAAACCACAGATACCAGGAAGTAGGCCTGAGTTGGATATATTGATATGAAATACTTCCCAATACACAGACCCTAGTAGGAGTTACGTTTAACAAGCGCGTCTTGTTTTCTTGGCTTGCTATAGGCTTAAAAACGAGTCTTGTGATCTTTGTTCCCCCTTTGTCTTGCACGGTCGACTTCTTCTTTGTTCCCCCTTGTCTTTGTCTAGTGGCTTCTCTTTTTAGAAGTATGTGTTTTCATTTATTGAACACCAATCATTAAGGAGTACGAAAAATCAAGTTTTATCCCGCCTAATCGTCATCATTGGCCTTTTGTTAGCATAGTGCGTCACACCATCCAGCATACGCGTACTATGGAGATCTACTCTTTTGAGGATCTTAACACAAAAACTACGGTACTAGACAAAGCGCTGCAATACGGTAATTAGGAAACGCTACTTTGATTGGTTGAGGTAGGTGCAAATGATGACGCTGAGCTACCCCTGTGCCAAGAAGTGAAATCTTTAAAACGACAAATTGTGACTCTGTTACTGGAGAGGAGGTTGGCGTTGATGAAACTCATGATTCGAACCGTTTTTTTCTACGAAATGCAGTGGCATCGAACAAACGAAATATTGTGTACTATTTGCTTTGTGATCAAATTGACAAACTTTACATGTTTTCTTCTATCGCTTAGTTGAAGAAACCCCTTTAGCTGAAGAAGACGTCTTTGACGCCGACACTGATGCCACTGTCGTTACCCTCCCTCCAGCAAGTGTGAACACTACCCTATCCTGACAATGAGAAGACATGCAGCAAGGATCATCAAAGGGAGATCCGCACGCCCGACAATCAAAATTGGCGCAAGGATCGGCACTCGAAGACGCCGGAGGAGGCTTTGAGCTCGATGTTGGGCACGTGCCGTTGGCACAACAGGCAGGCGAGCACTCGTCACATCCATCTTCGTCGCAGTTACACACGTCGGTGGCGGTACATGAACGAGTGCTGCTACTTTGGATTGGCTTTGATGAGGTACTCGAACCAATGCTTGTTGTGGGCGCCGAGTAGCCTCCCGAGCTGGGATCTTTGGGATCCTGATAGCCAGGCGGATAGCCTGTAGGACTAGGCGTGCACCAGTATCCAGAGCACAAAGTTCCTCCGCAAGCCGTTGTTCCGCCCTTGCATGTTGGCCCGGCCGTAGGGCCTGAAGTGAAGCTGATGGTTGTTCCTCCAGAACTGGCTCTGGCGGCGGCGAGGCTGGCGCTCAAGACTGAGAGCACAGAGTTGGTGTAGGCTTGGCCCAAGTCATCAGTCGACCAGACTTCATCATACCAGGTACCAATGGGTGCGGGCGTTTGCGTGCCAACGACGTCAGTGGTGGAAGAGTCGGAGACGGTGATGGAACAGCCTGAGATGGTCTCGCATGTTGAAGCTGACGAGAGCGTTGTCGAAGCCGAGACAAACGTCGTAGTGATGCATGCCTCAGCTGTCTCTGTCTGACACTCAGGCTCATCATCCGTGGTGAGCTGATTGTCTTCACCAATAGTGATCTTAGGCCAGTCTGGCAGGTTTCCCTTGATAGTGACACCAGGAGGCCATCTGATCAGGCCGAAAGGTGGAGGGCCGGGTCCATAGATGCCCGGCGGCAAGATCCAATGCCAGCCGCCAATGTGAAGCTCGCCCCATGAGATACAGATGAAGAAGAACCACGCGGTGCAGGGCACAACCACGCCATCGTCGGTGGGCTGGGGCTTGCTAACGCTTGTCGTGACGGGGACAATCTGGCCGAAGGGCGGCCATGTGGCAAAGACGGGCAATGGCGTCGTAGAGTCGGCTTGTCCAGTACTCCAAGATGTTACCAGAGAGCAGTCCACCGAAGCTTCAGCCGTAGTAGCTGCAAGGAATGTAAAGACCTTTGTGGTCGGGCAGGCAAAGTACAGCGTCAGGGGGTTGGAGTTGGTACATGTGGTCCCAACAGCAATGGCAGGCGTCTTGAACACGACAGACGTTGTCGCTGGACATGAGATTGTAATGGCTCCTGTCGAAGCTGGAAACGTCACTGTCGTAACAGTGGCTTTAGGTATCGTGACAGGGAAACCGAGGGGAGTGTAATAAGTCGTGCTGCTGCCCGAGCTGCCACCGGAGCTACCAGAAGTGCCAGAGCTCTGTCCCGGTTCCGTCCCCGGATCTGTGAAGCTCTCTGAGCCGGGCCCGCCATTGACTTCTGGCCACGGCGGGAGAGTGACTTTGCGTGTAGTTGTGCCACCACTGCCATCGGGCAAGGGAACATTGACGGGCGGGATGTTGACGCTGGGATAGATGGTGAGGGGCGTTGGCCCCGTTCCCGTTACATTGACGTTGGAGTAGGGGATGCCGCCAGTGACAATGGTCGGGATTGTGATAGTGACAGTTGTAGTGGTCGTTTTGAAGACGCTGGTGGTGCCAATGCCGGCGATGGACGTGGGCCCAATTCCTCCGTATTCAAACGAGGTAACATATTGGCTCGGCGAGATTGTGGTATTTGAAGCCAGCGAGCTTGTAGGTAGAATCAACATGCAAGGCGCCGACGAGCAGGATACCGTCGGTGTCTGCCATATATCGGTGCCAACCCACACGATGTTGACATTATCAGCTCCAGGAAGCGGTAGCCATACACTGACCTCAGTTGTGTAGCCGCGCTGATTGCCATCGCTCTGGAGGATCTTGGTGCCGTCAATACCGTTGGCAATGTCGACGGTAGCCACAGTAAACAGGTTGTAGATGACGACACCGGTCGAGCCCTTGACCTCTAGGATGCTCTCTTGGCAGTTTCTTGTGTCCTCACAATCTTTGTAAAAGGCGTTAAAGAAACTATACAGTCCAGCGCCGTGAATAGTGACATCTGTTGAGTCGATAATCTGCAGGCCCCAAGAGTAGCGACACTGCTCATTATCCGTATCAGCCGTGAAATTGCAGTGGCTAAAGTCAGGGTCATTTGGAAAGCTCGCAGCGGCATCAAAGGGAGCTGGAGCACCAGGGACTGGTTGAAAATAAGGCGATTCTGTTTGAATGTGGCCCATGTAGACGTTCTTGGCTCCGCTGAGCAGGTAGTTGTACAGCACCGAATGTTCAGAGCCACTACCGTAGAACCATGATGGGCCCTGAGACTCGATGAGCATACCACGGGCGCCAAAGATGGCAACCTGAGTGATGGTTGAGTCTGGCTGGTTGTAGATGGACTGGTCATTGTCGTGGTCCGCAACCCACGCCCATACGTTCTCAAAATACCCGTTGGCCTGAGGCGTAACGTGAAACATGAGTGATGCTGCGATACACTCAGGATTCTCACTAAACTTGGGACAAGTAGCGAGATCCAAATCTGATCCCAAGGCACCTCCGACGCGGAAGTGTGAATCCCACATGCCCGCAGCTCCTTGATCAGACGCTGCTGTATTCCATTCCATTAGGATGGCGCCAGCCGTGTTGCCCTTGACTGAGAACAGCATCTCGACAATTTCCATGGTGCCAACGTCACCCTCATTGCCAACCTGTATCATGACCTTAGGGTCGTGCATGTCGCTAAAGTAGAAGCCAGACCCCTGGATCTGTGACCATGACGAGCCTTGGACTTTTGAGTCTGTCGGGATGACAATCGTGCCTCCCACCGTGTAGATGCCAGCCGGGAAGTAGGCAATCTTGCCTCCACTGACGGCCTTTTGTAAGAACGAGTTGATACAGGATTGCTGATCGCCAGTGCCATCATTCTTGCATCCTCCATCTGTGGTGGCTACCAAAAAGGAACCAGAGCTTTGGTCTTCATACTGAGGCCGCTCACGAACATAGAGGAAGCCCTTGGAATCTAACAGTCTCTTGGCCTTTGCTGGTGCCGTCACATCACCGGTCTGTGATGAGCCAGCTGATCCGTTGTATCGCTTGCCTGTCGCCCACAAGTCAGAGTTGCTCGACAGTAGCGTGCTGCCACCGTTGATCAAGACAGGACTAGTGACTCCATCAAAGACGGTGTTGTCCAACACGATATTGGGAGAGGTTCCAGCGTTGTTGGTCAGAATGCCGACCTTTGTTCCGGTAATGATAGTGTCAATAATTGACACACTGCCAGTTCCCTGGCCTGTGTCTCCTCCAATGCCCGAGATGTTAAAAGCAATAGAGCCCCCATTAATGTCAATCTGCTGCCAAGTCCAACCCCAATCCCAGACCATTTGGATGGCCGTGTTACAGAAGTTGAACTGCAAGTTACGAGCCGTGTATTGCTGCGAACCTGCGCGCCAACCAATGTTGCCACCGTCAAAGATGAGGTTAGACACGAAACCACCACTACCGTTCTCAGAAAAGATGCCAACGGCTGTTGTAGTGCTAGTCGTTGGCATGCTAAAGATGAGATTCTGCAGAGAGGTGGCCTGAGCTACTTGCCAGTGAATTCCCGTTGGCACCAGATCTTGTCCTTGATCCGCTGTTGATTCCGGCATATCGGTGAGGTCGAACTCGAAATTGCGGATTTGACGGAAGAATTGGTTCTGGTTCACATACCACTGCGCCCCAGATTCAAGAGGAATGTACGGATCTGTGTCAAATAGTGCGATGCCCGCAAAAGTATCACAGCCTTTGATTGTAGGCATGTCATTGGGATCTCCAATGAATTGCGTATAATAGTACTGGATCACAGGGGAGCAGATTTTGTACGTGCCCGGCGGAAAGTAGACAATGGCACCTTGTGAGAAGGTGTTGCCACATTCCTCGCCGCATCGTGTCTGGTTGCTGCCAACTGAATTCTTGTTCCAGCTGGCTACGGCTGCGTTGAGGGCCTCAGTTGTGTCTGTATCTCCAGAATTGTCGGCTCCAAAGTCATCGACAACATTGCGGAAGAACTGGTAATCGTTTCCTCCAGCGAGAGGTTGCTTTTATCGCACATTAATATCCATCATCACAAACAGATGGAAAGAGTGAACTTACAGCTCCCAAAGGCCCAAGAGTTGTCAGCCAGTAGTCATCTGAAGATTGCCGTTTTTAGGCGCCTTGAAATTGGTTTTCTTGGTCCCATTGAAGCCTTTATAACCGCCACGAATCACAGTTCCTTTGCCAAGATTCGTCATGAACTTTTCCAGGCTGCCTGAGTAACGCCATAATGGGCCGTTCTGCTTTCCCTTGTCGGGAGCTGTGTGGTAGTAGTTGTGCTGGTTGTCCACCATGTACGATGGTGCCGGCTGCCGCCAGATGTTAGCATTATCCCCAACTTGACATGAGAAAGTTGAACAACACATTAATGACTTACCCTTGGATCATATGGAAGCGCAGTTACGTTTGCGGGAAAATGTGGTGGCGTGGCTGACCGCACAAGGCTCACTTGTGCGGCCAGCAGAGTTAGAAACAGAGGCAAAGGACCAGTCATGTTGCTGGAGAAGCCTGACATGAGTCCATTGCATAGGAAAACAGGATGAAAGATGAGCCCTGGGGAAGGACATCTTCCATGATATTGATATTATGGACCCAAATACGTCCGCGGAACAGCTATGCCGTGTGTTGCATACCCGAACTTACAATGGTCGGGTTACCTCTCAACTTAGGCTAAACCAAATCCTAAAGAATGCAATCCTCAAGGCACTTGAACCAAGGTATTACACAAGTCCCTCCTCGTTGCCTGATGTTGTCGAACTATATTTGGTATGATGATGCCACCTTCGATTCATTGACGCGGATTGGGCCTATGACTTTTGTAACGATGAAGTGGGTGTATCGGACTGTATCTGTATATCCGAGCAGGATTATCATCTATTGGGTTGCATTTCTCATCGCTATATCGATGCCATGAAAGAATTATCCAAGAATACATACCATCGCATAATTATAGGATTGTGTTAGTGCAGGATTGTCTGACCATGTTATTGTATCAAGGCGGGATTCATCGTGTAGGATCCATCAGCGTAGGATCGAATCTGTGTCGCATTGCATCGGTGTAAGATTACATCGGCTCCCCTGCATTTAACCGTCTTCAGTCATTCCCGAGCATCGATCCAGCTCAGCAGGGTGTTTCGGGGGTAACAGCAGCGACAGGCCGACCCTCGAGTTTTGAGACATTTTGACGAAGTAAAATCGTCATATCGTCTGCTCTTCATATTGTGTTCCGAACTGTTATAAAACAAAGCAAGGCTTTCAAAGTCTCTTCGCTTTCATTGCTTCATTCATCAAGGTAGTCTAGCTTCGAAACATCTAATCTGTTTCATACAATCACTACAAGCACTCAGTTATCACTCCATTCAAGATGCTCTCTCAAACTGTCTTCCGCATCATTTCCTTGGCGCTCGTCGGCACTGCCATTGCTGCCCCAAAGTCTCTTGTGTCTCCGCGTTCTGCGCAGATCTGCGACGACACTGAGACGGGCGACCTCCTCTGCTACACTGCTCCTGACAACACGCCGCAAGACGTTGCTGTTGCTGATGTATCCTATGTCGCGGCATATCTCCGCGCATACGGAGCACAAACCAAGGCCGGACGGCTGTACTCAATGTCTGCGGCTGACGCCCCTGACTGTGCTGAGTGGACCGTCTATTCCCACGGCACTGTTCAGGTCATTGCCAAACACATTGACGACACTGTCGACAGCAGTGTTCTTTATGCTGATATCGCCAATACTATTGATGGTGGAACTGGCGCTACTGCTGCTCAGCAAGCTGCTGCTCTCATCGGTTGTGGTACTGATGGCGGCTCACTCGGTGTCGTCTACAATGCTTCCAACCCGGCATACTCGGCCACGACTTACCCTACTGGGTACACGCCCGAGGGCATTCTGATTAAGATTGTGACGACGGGGGCTTAGAACTTGGGTATGAGACCGGGGTTTCCTCTTTGTAGCTCATAGCTTAAGCATACTTGCAATCATGTCTCTAGAGAAATCCCCAGAACTAGTTAGTCAACTTGACAAAACAATCCAAATGAGTTCCATCATACTCCCCTTATTGATGACAAATGCGTCTGCCTCGCAAATATATGTTGGGTAATTCTCCTTGTTGTTAGATAGTTATAACTCAGTATGTTGAAAGGCAATGCAACGTCAATTAGTAGATTGAACCAGGGAATGAAAGAGCAAGTTTGCTCTTCTCTCCCTCCCAAGCTTGCTGTTAATTTCACCATCTCTCTCATCTTTGCTGGGTGTACCTTAGCGTCACTCAGATATCAGATGTCAGACGATCAGTAATTAGTGACATGTTAAGCATAGACTCTCTCTCCATTCAAAGTAACGAGCTGCGCAACACCCATCGAGCTCTCGATCATAGACAGGCAGCAACTCCAACAAATTGAAACAAGTCCTATTTAGGGAAAAGCCGGGAAGCTGGCTTCCGCAGTGGAGTAGTGGCTTCGTCCCGGCCCCTGATCTGATCGGCATATAATTGCCGTTTTCTCCTTGGCCCCGCAGAACCCCTGTCAACAGCCCAGCGCTAGCATCGTCGTGCAGATTTATTTCTACAGTGGGTCAGCAAAAGTGAAGACGACCCCACAGTATACACCAAAACACATATCATAAAAGCCTAATATTAGCATTAAAATAAGGAAATAAATAAAAATAAATATACACTATTTTAATTAATTATAAAATAATAATAGTATATATTTTATTTTATATTTATTTAGCGTTAATTGCTATAAATGCTTACTTCAAGTTTATCAATATTAGTATATGTTACTCGCACTGTAGCTAGCGGCTTTATAGCGGATTACAGCGGCCTTATAGGGCATAATACAGTGTGAGGCTTCTGTCGAATTATATACCCTTACTTATTATTTTAATAAAAAATATTAAACAACATAAATTATAAATGAAAAAAGAAGATGTAAGAACTTTTGCTATTAAATATATATATTTTCAAAAAGTTATTTTATTTAAATAGTATTTGTAAGATATACAGCGGAGTGACAAGTATAGATTTTCTTAGGCATTAGATGGTGTACTGTGGGGCCCGTCTTCACTTTGCGTCCCCACTGTACGAGTAACGGAGCCTTCGGGAAGTCCATTAACTGCGGGGTAGGTGAAGAGAATGGCAAGGTTGAAGGCTATAACTATGCTTAAGCTTGAGAGCTGCAACCCATGGAAACTGAGTTCTTCTTTCCGTGACATGCTGAGTAAAGCCAGTCTATTCAGTAAATCTAAAGTAGAAATTAACTGGCTGGAGCTGGCATAACGTACAAATCGGACAATTGGGTCGCCAAGACAAGAGTTGCAGGAATCTCGCGGAAATTACATTCACGAGCTTACAGCCGCGTAGGGATGTATTTACACTTAAAGGATTGTTGGTACTCAAAAGGATTGCCGTAGTCTGGAAGGATTGCTGCTGCTCCCCGGAAGGATTGTTTTTGGCAACACTGCTATATATTATATACAGGCTAATTTCCCTTTCAAGTAATAATCTGCCTTGCATCTCTGCTGTTCAGTTGGATTCGCTTACTTTCTTTGTGAGATGGTAAAAAGAAGCTATGTTAGAACTTCGATATAACACTAGTCGATTGCTAATGTTCTTGCTGCTGAGCTATTCTTGGCTTCCTCGTTGTTGATTACACATTACACCACATGGCAACCTAGGAACTTTTTGTTCAACAACGGCTGTAACGGCAACTCAGACACTCCACTTCTCTATAAACTCCCTGCTTTTAGTGTACAGTCGTAATTGAAATCTGAAGGATGAAGAGTTTGCTGACGAAATATCTCACCACTGATTACTGAGAAACGTCTAACGGTTAGATGGTACTTCATCAAGATTGGGGAAGCCGTCAACCCCCCTCTCCCTCTCTCTCGAATATCTCCAAATATGCAACTATGAGTATGTCTCAGCCATCGGCGCAACCTACATATGGTATAGTCTTCCATCAATATCCGCAGAAGCGCACCTCTTAGACATCATCCATCATCTGGCAACGCGTGTTTGGCCCCCACTATTCCATATCCTTATAGCAAAGCAACGAGTACAAGATAGTTATGCTCAATATACTAGAAGGGTTACAATGAATTGTTCCTGGAGGAATTCGATAGTTAGTGGTCTAATGGTCCAACATAATCGGCCGTTGTATCACACCATCTCCCCAATGGCCAGTAATATCTCATAAGAGAAGCCACATGCAGTAGCAGTAGGATGAGTCTGCATGAATGAAAAGAAAGTCAGTTTTTGCAGCTCTCAATCCGTCCAAGGTCAGTAGTCTCTAGTAAGCAAAACGCATTTTGCCTATTCTAATATTACAACGTCACACTTGGTCTTCTGGACGAGAAACGAGTTTCTTGCATATGATCAGGCATCTGTGTGCTGGGAGGCTAGTCATCCCGTCCATCAAGAGATTGCATACTCCTTACCACATGGACTTGTTCGCCCTTATTTCATTTGGTCGTTGCATGTAGAACTGACACCAAGGTCAACAACTCCTCACCTTTGGTCTATCCTCAGCTCTCAGAGGCCATGGCCAAGCTCTTCTTTCATCTGGGACTATTCCCAGTCCTATTCAGTGTCCTAGTATACACTGTATTAGGCGCCCCGACCCTTGATCAGCTGTTTATAATTCAGGGCGGAACAGCTAACGGCGGCTGCGATGCCTATACCGCAACTATGAATAACTGGCTGATCGAAATCAACTATGCCCTCCAAACGACTCTTGCGGCCATTGATAAGTATGAAACGGAACCAAAAGTCAGAGCGGCGTTTACAACCTTCTTCGGAGTCAAAGAGACTGCAAAAGCCACAACGGGTGTCACAAATATTCGTAGTATGTTCATCTTTCTTATTCCCCGTATCTTTACTGGGTTGACTTTGAGGCTAGAAATCTTCCAATGGGTCTACAATTTCTTCTCGTTCGCATTGAATGATGATGGTACTCCATGGTATCCTATAGATAACTCACGCTATATCTTTTGCGACAGTACTTGGCTTATAGAGCAAACGCAAGATGACACGGCCAAAGATTATCAAGGTAACGGTATTATAGACAAAAACGGCAACCTCGTTCCTATTGAATCGATACCCGGTTACAAGACGGCCATCGGGACAAAGGCTGGCAATAAGATTTGGTGGTCTGGCCAATACGCGCCCTTTAACGGATACTACTTCTCACCAACCGGGGCAGATTACTGCAGCAATCCAAAAAGTCTCGGTCTCACCTCATTTATCTCAGAACTGGAGGTAAATACCAAGACCGGAACACTCAAGGGACGTCGACAGGTCGAAGACATCATCATCTGTCCTTCGAGCTTTACAACCTCGGCACCAGACTCTTTCACGGCCGGTGATGCACTGATTTCCGCGGGCACCGGCCTTGACACCGTGTTGCCCAAGAGTGCAACGCTCTTTCATGAGTCGTTTCACAACTTGTTTGGGACAACCGGACAATATGGATTTCTACAAGTAGGCGAAGAATGTGGGTGCCCTGTTTCCCACGTATGCAGGTGTTTACGATACTGATCCAACATGGATAGATAATCTCATGACGTGCATCAGCTGGGCCAACGTAAACGCTGTAAATGGGGCGCGCAAGAACCCCGAGAACTACGTATTCTTCGCTGCGCACATGTTCTACTTGTATGGCACAGCGATCCAAGGCATATCCAAGAATTGGGACTTTGAGATTATTGAGGAAGCGAATGGAGATAAGAAGTTTGGGGCGAAAGCGCCCTGACTAGGTGCAAGGGTGAAGGCATCCATGGGTGTATACGGATGGCTAAGGAGGACAAGATTTGTAGAGTCGTCTACTTATTTGGGATGATTTATTGTGAAAACATATATTGGTCTCGCTTCTTTGAGCAGAGGCAGATAGTGTTATATATCATGCTATATCATGTAATAGTCCGCGATCGTCATTCTCACAGCTCAATATTTACGCCTCCGAGGTTTTCCCCAAACTGAAAGCCTTGGTTCTCTTCATGATTAAGATCAAATCCTACCTCTATTGCTTCTCTTTACAGTGCTTCCTCTTCCTCCTCTTCATCTATCAGAGGGGAAAGGTAGGACGGCGCCACCTGGATATCCCAACGCTCTTGCTCCCAAGCCGTAACCGGGGGTATCACGTTTGACACAATGGTTTCCCATGACTCTTTTGCAAGCGGGTTTTTCGCCGATGCCTCTTCGCGCTGACGGGTGGCACCGTAGAGGCCATTCCATAGGCGAAACTGGCATACAACCATCTGGCCACTACCATTCTCCTCTGTCACCACTGGTTGTCCCGGCGGCTGCCACTGTTCATTGTCTCCGGTGTCCGTCCAAGCCCACACTAAACCATCTGGCTTTGGAAGAAAAGCAACCAGGCCAGGCCACTGTCCTCCAAATGGAATTGAGTCTCGCGAGAGCGGCGGCGGTGGCCGTAGATCTTCACAGTCTGCGGGAATGAAGCCTTTAAACGCTCTAACGATGCTGAAACGTATTTGCTCGAGGTCAGGGCCGCCTGTGTACGGTACCAAGAAGGCCGTAAGCGTCACACGACCCTCTACCTCGAGTTCTTTCCTATCGCTATGATGCCAGTGGAGGCTAGGGAACCGTGATGCTGTTGGTGACACTGTGGTGCTCATATTTTCTGCATCATTCAAGGACAAGCGCTGGAATAGCCCCCCCGAGACAATACCACTGTCAGGCAGGTCTTTCAAAAACTCGGCACATGCTGGAGAATCTTGGAAATTCCTGAGGGCTTCTGCGGACGCCCACACTGTTGTTTTGCGTATTAATCCTGAGTTCATGAAACCCTAAGCTGAAAATACTCACGAATGATGATGGCAGCCTGCTCCGGATCATCAACCTGCCTCCCTAACCAGACCTTGTCATAACCTGTCACTTCTACAAGCGGTCCAAGGACAGAGCTTCCCGTCGACCATGTAGGCCAACCCTGCCATCGTGGCAGATGGAAACGAGTCCAAGTTGTCCGTCTGTTCATTGCTCGGATTCTCGACTGAAGAATCCTGGTGCGAGCCATACAGATGTTGATGTCTGAGACTAGAACACTAGGTGATATAAGTGCCTTGACTACCTAGGTAGGAAGTGTCATGGAAAGATGCGGGGCTGAGAGATCAACGGCGGGGTGGCTGGCTCTTATAAAGACGGCCTCGACTGGGATTAACGGTCAGAGCAGTAGCGTCACATAGATTGAAGGATTGGAGGGGAGGTTTGATGCAGTCGGTCGAGTTGCAGATATACTGGATAGAATAATACCTGCTTATTTACTTATACGTGTAGCAGCCAATTATGCATAATTACATCAGTGACATTAAACAGTCTCTCAGAAACTAGAGCTTATGGCAAGCCAGGCAGCAGCTAGCATTAGAGAGTCTATTAACGCATGCCTTATCCGGAAACAGAAAAGGGAAACTCGGGTGACACAGCACCGAAACTACATGTACATCCAGACTCAGCACCATGCATCTCCAGAACATTATATTCCATTCATACAACCCTAATGTCATGACAAAAGAAATTACATCACCACACAAGTGGCTAGTGTGAATCCATCTTACGTGATGCTCAATAGCCCGACAACCCGAAACCAGGGCACTATAAATCCATCGACACACCCGTCGTCCCAACCCATCCCGACTCTCTTCTCTCATCCTCATTTTCCCATTTCCATTAAAAATACGAGAAATCAAGCCTTTTGTCCAATTCTCATCATATCGCCCGTCCACCAAAGAACGAGGAAGACATGATAGAGGGTGTTACACGTCTTCTTCCGGCAGCCTTCTCCAACCGACTCAGTTTATTCGGATCCGCGTCATATCATATCATGTCGTCTTTCCTTCGAACTCAACTCTTTTGTTAGATAGGTAGCTGCAGAGTAGAATCAGAATAGAAGAGAGTGAGATGGAAACATGTGTGCACCTTTATACTTGTAGCGCTTCATGTGACTTTGTTGTGACTAAAGTCTGTGAAGCCCTGATCATTACATGTGGTATTGGTTTGCTCTAACAAATGAACCGTGAAAAAGAGAAGCGGGGTTGTTTGGAGGATTCATGTCTTTGCTCACCGGTCAAGCATCGCTCGAATTCCCCCACCAAACAATGCTGCATCAATGCATCTCATCCTTGTCATAATGAACCACGTCTATGAAAATCCTCCATGGTTTGGACTCTAGAAGGGCCGATCTTGAGCTCTGGCTTTCGAATAGGCAGCCTCGAGTCTCAAATAAATGACGAGGCTGCCAATAGTGAAGCTGAGAACCGCAAATCGTACTACAAGTGCATATGCATGCTGCACAATGCTTGTAAAAATGCTGGCAACAGCTGGCGCTTTAATATGGCAAACGAATCCTTCGGATAAGTTGATTGTGAAGTCGAAACGTAACAGAAAATAAACAGCGTCTAAGACAGGCTCCTTCATTGGAAGAGCCTTTAATATCTGTTAACTTGTGTTCAAAACAAGTGCTTTTATCAATTCGTCGGGGTTTGTCGAAGCTGTGTACTATCAAAAAATCTCTGTTAATTTAAATACAAAGTAGAGTATACTGCAATCGGACTATTGTATCCATGGATGATTTAACCATCTGTGATCCCCCACGCACAATGTCTGTACGTGGAGCGTATTAGCGCAAATAAGCCTAGTAAGGCTACCCAGGATGCTAAAATGGGACTTGTAGCTGCTGCTGCTTGGAAACCATTCTTGAGTAATGATTTGTGCTTTGTACAATTGTGTATTACCATATGGGTAAGTATTCCGGTAGCCGCCGGTGAAAGAAACACATCTGTCTTTACAAATTGCATGTATGGACACGAGTGTGTTAAACCACCCACTTATAGGAGCAGAGGCTTTACCAACTCCACCATGCACAACCTATCAATATATATACCCCCAAGTTACTTAAATATATCCAACCATTCCACATCTACTCCTTCCTCCCTCTCATGCATCAAACATGACCTCGGAGATCAGGAGTAGTTAAATGTGGATTTGCTTAACCAACTAATGCCAGTAGCTTGCTGGACCATATTCCCGGGTAACGCAGAATCAACTAGTTTTAACTGTCTTTCAGAGCTGAAATGAGCATAGTTCTTACGCGGAGCATTCGCTATGGATCTCACTACTTGCTGCCTAGAGTCCTTAGTCAGGGGATTAATGATTAGTTTGGCCCACATAAGATGACGATATATAAACTTCATGCGTATGGCGTTGTGCTGTTCAGAACGTTTACGAGAATACAATTACATGGCGATCACTTCCTCTTAGAATCGTCAAAATTCAGGATTTAATTTGTCCACGTTGCTTTAATCTGCGCCATCTGTTCTATGACGCCTCATACTCACCACATCATAGCCTCTGCTATCTTGAAGATCTCCAAACTCACCACCACACGAAATCCGTGAATACAACACAACAACCATCGCCTCCGTCTAGTCAAACCACCTCGCCATGTCAGAACGCATCAAACGCCGCAAATTAAACCCCGACTCAGAGTCATCACCAAACCCCGCCCCAGAACCATCATCAAAACACGACCTAGAAACCCTCCCAAACATAGAGCACATCCCCGAGAAAAACCTCCTCCAAATCATCGCCCATCTCCCCGGCCTCGACACCCTCTGGAATCTTCTCATCGCATCACCTCGCTCCCTCCGCCTCTTCAACGCCCAAGCACTCACCATCATCGAGAGCATCTTTTCCAGCCCGAATTCCATCCTGCCGCCGAAAATCCAGGAAATTATCCGTGCGGTTATTCTCACGCGGGCCGGTGCACTTCCGTTCAAGAGCCGTGATGAGTTGCGCTACCAGTTTATACACCACAAAGTACCTATGCGGACAATCAAGGATAAGATATGTATCCCTTTTGGTCCCGATCGTTTAATAGCTGCGGATATATCCGTGCCAATTCTTCGATCTGTCGTTGCTACGGCACACCACATATCAGCTCTTACGCATGCTTGTCTATCTTTCTACCTCGGACAAGTCTACAACCCGAGCATCTTTGCACCGCAACATGCACAAACTCCATTACCTCTATACAAAATAAGAGGCTCCAATCCTCCCGAGAACGACAAAACTCCCGCCTGGCATCAAGTCTTCGTTGGAATGCCTTACAAGGTGGTTAATGCAGGCCCACCCAGCTGGGTAGAAGAAATGCGTGTAACACGCGCCATGTGGCTCATCCAATTAGTAGGAGACGTACGATCCTTTGTCTTCTTCAACTTTAGCACATCAGGCTGGTCATACGATGACATCAACTCTACATTTCCAACATGGGCCGACAGCTTCGTCCACGACGGCTCCATGATCAACACAGGCGAAGAACTACGGTCCGTAATAGAATACCTAGAAAAACTCGGCCTCCAAACAAAAAGCCAACCATTCTACAAACTACCCAAACTCCCCGCAGACGTCAAACCCGTCAACCCAGTAACCCCCCTCCCAGACCCCTGCGAAGCAACCTGGGGCGGCATCGGCATCTGGTTCAACTACGGCCACAAAACCATCAAACTCCCTCCCACGCGCGAAGCCCGAAAACTCGCAAAGAACCCCCAACTCAGCGAAGCGTCTCTCCTCGGCCAGACGAGAGCTAGTCTTGACAGCGAAGCCTCTGCAATAACCCAGCTCCGACATTTCAGGGAGGGAAGATACGGTTTGCCGATTACAGAGGCGCGGTTCGAGACGTATCGGCCGTTTGGGCTGGCGTTTTGGGATAAACGGAGATTGCGGCTGTTGGGGCTTTTGGGGGAGGGGCAGCAGAGTGAGCGGGATCTTGATTTTTATTGTTTTGCGTGGGAGAGTTTGTTGGATGGGGAGTGGGTGAAGCATATCATGAGGGTGTTGAGACAGGGAGTTGCATTGGAGAATGAGACTGAGGGTGGTGCATCTGTTGAGTCTGATGAAGATGATGATTCTGATGATGAAGAGTAAGTACAAAAACCATATAGTTGACATCTACAGTACTGTGAAGCCATAGCTATTGTAGGATGTCTTCACTTTTACTCTACTATACATACATCATGCATCGTACATTGTGTAAGACATTCATCATCACCAACCAATCCATCATCCAATTCACAACTCACAAACACAACACAATCCTTCCTTCACACATTCACAAATTATGCCAACCCAAACCCCACGAACATCGAAACTCAAGATAAAACAATCCGTCAAAGTGGTCACACACACTCATATGCAACCCCAACCCCCAAAAACACAAAAGCCAGCGACATCCGAGTACCTCGCCACTATCCATGCACCTCCCACCCTCTCCATTGGCCGCCGTCTTTTTCTCACTATCTAAACGAAAAACTTCACGCTCTGCATGCCGTTCCGTCTCGTCACACCGCCAGTCCTTGTGTAACCCGAGAAAAGGCGGGCAGATAGCCCGCTGGTCCATTGAGAGATGCACGACTTGCCGGCTGCAGGGAGACATTGGAGGAGCTGTAAAGTACATGCATATCTGCCTTAATGGTGCAATTAGGCAGCAAGCAGTCTAGAACATGGCTCGTGCTGGAGGGGAGATAGCATTGCGCAGTAGCTCGGAAGCAGGTCACTCACAAGGGAAACGTCAAGACTGACATGTGAAGCTCGAATAGTGAAGTAATAGAGATAAGCATTTCCAACGCCACCAACACCGGATGCGTGTTTCGCTAGTTAAATGTTTCAATCTCAAGTATAATCCCAAGCTCACAGTAACAAAACCCAAAAGTACCAAGAATGCGGGTGCGAACCCCGTGTCAATCTCACATTCTTTCAAAAAGTAAACATGATCCATCCGAAGAAGAAGAAGAAGAAGATAAACCCAAACATTAAACAAAAGAAATATAAGAAACAATTATAAACGCCCATGATCAAAAGGCGAACCGTCTATATCACAATACCGCGCTGACTCCAGCCTCCCTTGCCCTTCCAAGCCCACAAGAGCATAAAGCACGCCGCAATCACACAAAGCCCCTCGGCCCAGAAAGTAGCTGCGTAACAATGCTTTCCGTAGCAAACAGAATCATCCGACCCATCATTCCCACCATCACCATTATCGTCACCAAAGAGTGACGGAGTGGTCGTGCGACGTGCCCCAGCTTCGTAGACTGCCGAGTAAACAAGACCCCAGAAAGTAGACCCAAAAGCAGGTAGCATGGCAATGATGCCGAAATTGGTAGCAAAGTTTTCAACGCCCCAGATAATGGTCACGATGAGTGGTGTCAAACTGAAGATGGCACCGTAGCCGGCACCGACAAGGCCCGAGACAATCCAGAACCTGTCAGCATGGTTCTGAGCCGCGCCACTGGCAAGGAACAAAAGTCCAATGGCGAGAAGAATGGCAAAGATGAGCATAAAGACAACACGAGAAATGGCAAAGCGCTTGAGCGGGGATGAAGGGCGCGAAGGAGCGACTTGAATGTGTTGCGTCTCGGGTGCTGGAGCCAGGATATCGGTCAAAGTGCCAATCATGAGGCGAGCAATGGTGCTGGTGACGCCAAAGACGGAGACGTGAGTAGCCGCGGAAGTCTTGTTGTTGAGATCTTCAGTGATGGGAGGCGTGAGAGTCCCAATGACGGTGCCCAGGTTGTTGATAAAGGCCTCACCGGGTCCAATCATGAGGAGGAAAGCCAAGGCGAATGGCCACATGGTGCGGTCAGTCAAGAAGCGGCGTGTCTCGGCGTTGAGGACCCAGTTCTTCTTCCATTTCGCATCGTCATCGTCGTCGCCCTCTGCATCATCATCTGCAGCGTTTGCAGGAATTGCACCATAGCCAGCGTTGGACCGTCGGCTTTCCGATCGCGCGAGGAGAGAGCTTCCATCCAGAAGGCCGCTCTGCTCCAGCTCTTCAATGGCCTCCTCAATGAGGTCCTGCTCGTCGACAACCTTGAGGGTAAACACGCTGAGAATTCCAACGACAAACAGCAACACCGCTAGGAAGACGAAGAAGCGAAACACGTCGACATCGCCCTTGGACCCATCGGGGTTCTTCTCGTACAGGAATCGGCTGCCAAACTGACTCAACCACATGCCGCTCAGGCCGAAGCCGGTGATGGGCATGGCCAGTGCCAGTCCTCGGTATTTTCCCTTTCCAAAGTTCTTGGCACACGTCGACACGGAGCTGATGTACATGGCGCACGTGCCGGCGCCAATCATGACGAAGGCGAGCACCATGAGCGGATATGACCAGCCATTCTCGGCGCCATGAGACTTGCCCAGCGTGTTGTACTCGTAGTCCAGCTTCCTGTAGATGCCTGCGGCAAGCCCGTATCCGCCTCCAAACAGGAATGCCGACAGCAGGGCCAGCGGCGCAACGCCGACTCGGTCGCAGACGTAGCCCATGACGGAGATGGGCAGATACAGGGCCAGGGAGCTGCCGATGGCGACGCCATTGACCTGGAACTGCGTGTAGTGCAGTCGCGAGAGAAACTTTGGAGCGTAGAGCGAGAAGACGACGATGGAGCCTGCGCAAAGGGCCACAATGGTGGCCGCGATAAGAGAGATGAAGCGAACAATCTGCTTCGATCTTATCTGGCGGCGCCGGAGCGCAGGGTCGGAAATGCCCGACGATTCATCGCCCTCATCATCGCTGGTAAGGACGGAAGAGCGGTCGTCATCGTCAAGAGCCGTGGGAGCAGTCGGATAGATGAAGCGCTGGTGATCGGAGGTAGCCGAGGTCGGCATCGCGCGTGATGGATGGGGAGGAGAGCCGCGACAGCAACAAGAGGGAATTGATTCGGTCGGATTGAATGGGAGAATATTAATTGTTTCGCATCCTTGAACTGAAGCTAAAGAACAGATGAGGACTGAATGAAAGAAGAAGAAGAAGAAGAAGAAAAGAAGGAAAGGGGGCCACAAATAGAAGAGCGGAAGAGGAAGAGTGACGATCGGATGGCAGGGAAAAGAGATGGAGAGGAACAAAGGGTGGCGATAGGAATCATAGACGAGTCACAGCTAGGTGAGACAGCTCTTATCGGCGATAGCGCGGTTCGGAAGTGAGTGCTGAAAGTCTGGGGTCATGGGCCCTGGAGTGGCACACCGCGGGCCCCGTAGCGTCCCCAGCGGTGGGGCCTCGAGGCTGTCAGGGGCTTTGCTCCAGCGGATCTGGCTGATGCTACAAGGGTTGCGGGTCCCTACCTAGTAGCTGATAAGGGGATGATCATGGGCCATCGACATTAATGCATCCATCACCTGAACACTATGGCGACATCAAATGATGACCTCAATTATGTAAATGTGCATCATAGAAGAGCCGAGGTATAAAAGACAAAATACACACTTAAATCTAAGGAAACACAAACAAAAAGAAACATAATTTTCCACCCAAAATAACCCCGGCGTCTCTCTTTTTTTAAATGCCCGCAGAAATCCTCCAATATGACCGTTTCGCCATGATACTCCCGTACGCACGCAATACTAAATGTCCCTTGCTTCCAAGCTTGATTCAAGAATTTTTTCCAACCTGCTCCGTGCAAAATATGCCAAGTCCAATCATTCATGCCACATAGTCTCGATTACATGTCGTCATTTGCCCCTCGTTTATGAGCAGCATTTCATGTCGCATCAGTGTCCCACGAAATCTTCTCCAGGCTTGTAACCTTTCTCGTGTCCCACGAGCCGAGCAGCCTCGGCGGTTCAATCCGCTCTCCCTGGATGGGCCAGGGAGGATTCTTGGAGTACTCGGGCACGCCGTCCGTATCCGTGCTTACTATACCGGGAAGATCGATTTCGTCGTTGCATGTGAGCAGCATGTATCCCTGGCCGGTCGTGATGATGAGGAAATCATTGTCCACAAAGATTCTCCGCGCGAAGCCAATCTCAAACATGTAGCCCGCAATGTCGGATCGATGGCGTAGACTTGCAGCATCGAGCTCACTGATGCGAGGGCATCCGTCTTCATCGGAGGGGCTGGCCACCAGCCACTGCATACCGTACGAGTAGTGTCGGCTGACGAGGTACTCGTCGAACCAGGCAATGATGAACTGATCCTCCCATACACACAAGTCAAAGTGTTTCACCGTTGGTGGGTACGGCCTCCGGCGACTCTCATACTTGTTTTGTGCAAACGACTCAAGGAGAACATTGAAGCAGATGCAGAGCCATTCGGGATTCTTTTTGTTATCCTCTTCTTCCCAGGGGGCGCCTTCTTTAAGGAGCACAAATTGGACAATTCCAATGGCGTAGCCACCGTAATTATCAATCTTATGACATGAAAGCGTTAGGCGTATGGCAGGACATGAATGCCGACTGTCGGGGTGGCGCCGGTACCCTGGCAGTGAGAGTGACGTCTCGAATCGAGCCACAGGAACACCGCGGTCAAACTTGATGACAACGATGGTGTGGATGCGGGAGTCTGCAGAATGACAGCACATGGTTAGTACTTGAGGCACATACGCCAACTAACATCACCTCACACTTACCTGGCAGTGGAGGCGAGTTCAGCCATCCTGCAAAGACAATGTCTGTGTCCGTTGGATGAAACATGACGCCGGGCACTCCTCCCAGGTCTTTCTCCCAGCCATTGGGCTGATGAAAGTGCTCGCCGTGGTCGATCTCTAGCTCATAGGCAGTGTCACTCCAGCCCCATATGACAACATGTCCCTGCTTGGTCACAAACGCCACCATGTCACCCTGCGCGTAGCACTGCGCAAACTTGCCTGGGAGGACGACGTTTTTAGAAAGCCGGTTCTCCAGGTGAAACACGGTTCTAGCAGCCAAATGTTAGTAGATGAAAGTAGAGCCTCAAAAATGAGAAGAAGTGCTTGTAACGTACATGGTTTGTCCGTTGTCCGGTAAGTTTCTGTCCCGGTACGAAGGTGCACTTGATGCCAGGATGACGAGGCTGTCGGTGACGGCCTGTAGCTGCAGCGGCCTTCCCGAGACGAAGTCGACACCGAAGCTGAAGCGAGCCCTCTCCCGGGTGTACAAGTCATCGACAAAGAGGTGACAGTTGTCCGGCTGCCAGGCCATCTTGCCGTTGGAGTAGCAGATGGTGAGAGGCGCAAAGCCAAAGTCGACCTTGCGCAAGTCACCAAGCTGACGGCTCGGCGGCGCCTCTTCGCTGCTGATGAAGTAATCAGAGCTCCAGCCCACGTCCCACGAGACGAATGATCGTTTGCTGCGGCTAATGAAGTGCTTCCGGAGGTAGCGCTTGGCCGAGGCTAGAAACAGCTCGTGACGGTCTGGCACGTCGCCGCCGTAGAGCTCCAAGAGGCCGGGGAAGAAGCGGCGGCACAAAAACGTCGAGACGACCCCCTGCGTCCAGGCCTCGCGCCAGTCCTTGCTGACCAAGAAGCAGTTGAGCACGTCCTGCAGCCGCAGGTGAGGCACAATGGAGGCAAAGACCTCTGGCGGCAGTTCTCTCAGGCCGGCGAAGCCCTCCATCTTGACGTGGCCGTCGCGGAAGCGGTTCCGGATGTAGAGCAGGTCCCAGGGCGAGAGGCTATCGAGAAAGGCGTCGAGCGACTCTCTCCGGCGGCTAGGCTTGGAGCTCGGCACTACGAAGCGGTGCTTTGACTGGTTCTGCTTGAGCTTGAGCTGCTGCGTCTCTGCCAGGGGTAAGAAGGAAGACGACGAAGATGACGGAGAGGGAGACGGCGAAGAGGACGGGGACGAAGGCGAAGGCGAAGGCGGAAGAGAAGTCATGGTTATTGCATCATGATACTCCGGGGTCACAATATAGACAGAGACACGGAGAGAGTCAAAGTAGGGTGTCGGAAGCTGAGTCAAAATGAAATTAACAGCAGCAAGGGAACAGAATCAATCCCCCGCCACGGAAATTGGGCAAAAAGAAGAGGCAGAGGAAATATTTGAGACAGGTTAGCAAAGAGACGGGACAGAAGACGGTAGAGGAAGAAAAAAATAAGAAAAACGAGAAAAAGAAGGAAAAGGGAAAATGATGGATGAGCTGAGAAGCCTCGTTAAGCCGCCTGCCGAAGTTGAGACTGAGCAGAGCAGTAGGTGTACATGCGCAGTACCGACGGAAGTGGTGGGCGCGAGAGGCCGATGCGGTGCGGCAAAGTGTCACGTGTGGGTATCGGTACCGCACGATGCGTTAGCGGGTGCTGTATTCGCTGTGGCCTTTTTTGCTGCAAACCAACAAAACGCAAACGGTAGAAGGGGAGATGAGAGAAGAGGACGAGAGAAGAGAAGAGAAGAGAGGTGGAAGAATTAATCAAAAATAGTAATTAATAACAATGACAATATTGAGAGTAGTAATATTAAAATTAATTAATAGTTCGCTCGACAGGCACATGCCTTTACATCCGCTCACCGAACTTGGCTTTTTGCTTGGCTTTGGGCGGGAACAGGGCCCGGTCGAAGAGGGGTACAAGCCTTCAACCCATCCATGTTATGCAAGTCCTCGCCCAATGGCCCCAAGTGCAGCGCAGGACAACGCCTATAACAGCCTGAGATGCAGCCAGTAATCCACCCGGGCAGACAAATTGATATCATTGGAATCCATTCCATGCATCAACCCATTGGATCCAATGGATTACATATCCTGCACTGCACTGTAAGAAATAGGCTTCAAGCAAAGCAAAAAGCAAAGCAGCATCAAATCCATCCATTTCTTTGATACGTGGTTCCACTGCCACGGGCTGGATCCCTGCCAAGATCAGATAAGCTGCGCGCCCTTGCGTCTTCCTCCACTTTTTTCCCTCTCACGATGCTTCTACTGTGGGATGCGGTGCAGACAGTCGTTGGCGGGCTTACAGTACTGTTGTACAAGTAGCTGTGATCGGCACAGCTGCCTTACGGGGGGTTCGGGATCGTCCGCGTCTAGAATTAAGCTGGCTTCACTTTTGGCTGTGATGAGCGGTGCCAATATTTGGCGCCTCTATTGGCATTTTACTGATTAGCTAGCGGTGATGGATGGATGGAGCTGAAGAGCCGCACACTCCTGTCTTGTCGTATGTAGTATTGATCTGACTTACCCCGGGTTTTGTGTTACCGCGACGGCTGATCCCTAGTAATAATAGATTGATTGAGATGTTGGCAATAGTTCGTCCGCTAGTCATGACACAAACAATTACTCGTATTGCTGCAAGTGGCCATCTCGAATTTATGCCGGCATTGTGCAAACCTCGATCACCTCGGATGCAGAAAGACGCCCTCCCTCCCCTCCCAGCGTCCAAGACATGCAGCCCAGGCAATTAAACAATGCCAGCCAGCACCGGCCCCAGTACAGTAGTCCCGCCTAAATGCCGAGTAGTCGTAGAAGAGAGAGACGGCGAGAGAGTACGGAGTATGTACTCGTAGAACCCAAAGGAAGAATGACGAAAAGTAAAGGACCAAAAGACTGAAAATCGTACGATCCCCACGCCTCCCCCAGCCGTGATTCGCTCGCTCATCAACCACCCGTCCGGTAATACTCCTCCACGCCCTGCCACCAGCTCTTGATCCCTGCCACATCCAGCCACGACATGTCCCACGGGTCCTCAAACCACCACCGCCTGTCGCCGTCGTCGCTGGCGTACTTCTTGAGGCTGCCCCCGTCGAACCGGTGGTTCTTGACGCCCACCAGCAGCACGGCGCTGCCCACCCGCGGCGTGAACCCGTCCGGGTCCAGAAACACCGTCAAGTGCACCTGCTTG